>PVIH01000233.1:272021-419977 GCA_004025045.1 Sigmodon hispidus
CTGGGTGGCTGGGTGACTGTGTGGCTAGGAGGCTGGTTCCCGGCACCCTCCTCTCCTCCTTTTCTCACTTCTCATTTCTTGCTCTCTTCCTAGTTTTTTTCTCCTATTTATTCTCTGTCTGCTGGCCCTGCCTACTTTTCTCTCCTGCCTTGTTGTTGGCCGTTCAGCTCTTTATTAGACCAATCCGGTATTTTAGACAAAGTAACACAGCTTTATATTTAAACACATGCAACATAAAAGAATGCAACACATCTTTGCACCATTAAACAAATATTCCACAGCATAAAGGGATATAACACATCTCAAACAAATATTCTACAACACATAACAGAATGGAGCTCAGATCTAGTGGGGTTAGAGTGTGCCACGGAGGGAGGGTGCTGAACCTGCCTTCTAAACTCTTCCTGCAGGTCCTGTGGTGCTTTCCATGACAATGATCCCACATCTCATATACTCAAATGCTAAGTCACTAGGGAGTGGAACTATATGGGGAAGATTAGGATTAGTAGATGTGACTTTCTTGGAGGAAGTATGCTACTGGGGTGGGCTTTCAAAATCTCATGCCAGGCCCCTCTCTCTCTCTCTCTCTCTCTCTCTCTCTCTCTCTCTCTCTCTCTCTCTCTCTCTCCCTGCTGCCTGTGGATCAGGATGTGTGGCTCTCAGCTACCGCCCCAGCACCATGCCTGGGCTTCCTACCATGGTGATGATGGGCTAACCTGAAGCTGGAAGGCAGCCCCTCCCATTAAATGCTTTCTTTTTTTAGAGTTGCTGTGGTCATGGTATCTCTTCACAGCAAAGAACAGGGACTAAGACGGGTCTCATCCTTTCTCTAAAAACTCTGACCCTGCACTTCTTTTGCCTCAGCTGCAATTTTTTGCAGCAGAGACGGAACTGAACACCTAAACAGGACGTCATTGATGGTTGTGGGAGCCTGAAAGGAAAGGCTTAGTCTGTATGAAATGAAATTCCAGACACTACACACACATACACACACACACTCACAAACACACAATCACACAAACACATACTGACACACACACAGACACACACTCAGACACACACACACTCACAAACACACACATAAACACAGACACACAAACACACAGATACACTCACAAACACACAGACACACTCACAAACACACAGACACACATGCACTCACAAACACAGACATAGACACACACACACACACACTCACAAAAAAATAAACTAAACTAACAAAAAAAAAAAAAAAAAAAAGGAAACAGCTTTGAGTGTGGCCTTTCTTGGTGACCAGTCTTGTGTACTTTACAAGTCAGGTCACTTTGGGGAAGTTAAGGCTGGAAAGCAGAACCTGGAGGACTTTAACACGGAGTTTGGAAGTTAAGGCTAGAAAGCAGAACCTGGAGGACTTTAACACGGAGTTTGGAAGTTAAGGCTGGAAAGCAGAACCTGGAGGACTTTAACACGGAGTTTGGAAGTTAAGGCTGGAAAGCAGAACCTGGAGGACTTTAACACGGAGTTTGGATGTGCTCGCTCATGTCAGTCTTATTATTGACTTAGGTCGGACACAGACACCACAAGTAAACATTATATGCATGGAGGGAAGAATTCCAATCAAGTCTGCGGGACAGGAAGGCTGAGGGGCCTGGAAATACGTTTCATCTCTGTTCCTACAGATCCCATTGCACGGAAGTCCCGTTCTCCAGCAGCAGCCCAAAGAAGATGTGAGTCCACTTACATTGCAAACACGTGCTGTGGCTTGTCATAAAACAAATGGTATCACCTCCAAGTCACCCATGATTATCACTCCAAAATGAGAGTGAGGAGAAAGTTCTGAAGCAAAGCTGCTGGCTAAGCAGAAGGCCCAAACTGTGCGTGTGACTGATGATGTGACAAGAGGGTGTGGACCAGAAGAAAGCAAAACAGCAGTTCAAGGTAACTGGTTGCATATAAGGAGCTAGGGAGCAGACTGCATATTAGAAACAGTTTTCACTTATCCACGCGGAACCGACCAATCTGCGGCATAAAAGCCGAGTAACATTTGGCAGCCTCACTGTGAGCCGATGAAGAGGCATGAGAGGAGAGAATTCCTGAAAGAGACCCTAACTTAATCAATCACTCAAAGCGGGAGGCTGAGATAGATCAAAAGAGCTGTATTGGCCCAGGCATGCACACACCGTATCAATCTCTGGCCCAAGCGTGGAGGCTCCAGGCATTGCCTCACAAGCATGCCCAGAGCAGCCTGATTTTATTTGTAAACGCCAAGGGGGGAAGGCTTGAAACACAATCCTGGGCAAAACCTATGGGCAGGGGCCATGTGGAGCAGGAGTCAGGACCAAGTGGAAATTCTCTTGGATTTATCGTCCCACCGATTCCATTCCTGTGGTGGGCATACTAAATCCATCCCCAAACGGACAAATTTGTGGGATTCCATCTAAGAGGTGGAAAAAAGCCCAAGGCAAGAAAGAAAGGCCTGTGCCAAGGACAGAGGACTTGCCTCCTTAGCCCATATCTGCATGAGCTCAGCTCTCAATGACAGAGACATTTCTGGTCTCCTAGCTCAGCATTCAAGGGTCTGGTCCAACAGCTGGACCTAACTCCCTAACTTAGCTTGCCTAACACCCTGTGCATGTAAGCAATGCTGTCGGCCCAGCTCTCTCCTCTCTGACTCCGTCTCCTCTGTTGGGGGGTTGAAGGCATTTTTCAAATCTGGCTAAAACAAAATTGTGTTAGGGTTTGGTGGGATGCATTTGTATGATTCACAGTCTCCTCTATGGAGAACTAAGTTATGTTAGCTGCCCTACTGAGAAAGCAAAAGAGAGCCAAGCCCTCAATTTTACTAAAAATAAGATCAAGCAAATCAAATAGTTCATGGGTCCTGGGAAAAAGTTGGATAATCCTAGAAGACACATAACCAAAGGCAGTCCACTCCAACTGTCTGAGATAATTACTTTCAATTATTTTGACATCCACTCTAACATTCTTGACCTTTATCTCCATGCTTTCAAGCAAAATACCAATGCTTCATTTTTTAAATAAGAAAGAAAACCAAACTTGTGGGTATAAAACTCGTCTTACATAAGTAATCTATTTTCTGTATAGGAAAATACCTCAATTTGATTTTGAATATTATAAAGTTTAAAATTTAAGATAAGTCGTCATGTAAATATTTTGTTATATATTTCTTGATTTGTAGTGTTAGATACTAACTATTCAATTTCAACCCATCTATTTCTCTTCCACTTTCTTTTTGTGGTTATACTGTTTTGGGTTTTATTTTGTTGTTGTTAAGTTGATGAACTTATATTTTATATGATGGGGTTAATATTTTTTGTAAACATTAAACTGATGCACCTCAACTTTCTTCTGTATAATTATTTACAACTGGAAAGCTAAACATTTTCACCAAGAAACTAAATGAAAGAATATTTATAGTAAAGTCACTTATGTTCTTTTACTAAAACTCACTATAACTGTTGGTAGTGCATGGGTAAGCTGTGCTATACAATTGAGCACTCTGTATGTATGATAATGCATAAACTATTGTCGCATGCAACATGAATAGATCTCAAAAGCATAATATTTAGCAAAAGAGATAAGACTCAACATAGCATGTGAATCTTACATAAAAATATAAAGATACAACTACTGTATTTACTTTAGTATTCTGAGGGAGGTTCAATTACTATAAAGAAACCTGAGAAAGGCTTCTGGGTGCTAGAAATATTCTATTTCTGGGCGGATCCTTTTTATATAAGTATATTCATATGCTTTCCCTGTGAAATTTAACAGTATAGATAGGTACAATTTCTGTATTTTCTATGTATATTTTACCTCCATAAAATTTTAAATATAATTATGGAAAGATGTTTACATCTCCGATATTAAATGATATCATCTGACATTTTAGCATTAAAGCTTTTATTTTATTTAAAACATGTCTTTATCCCTTTTCCCAACCTCTATTATTTCATTTCACTTTTCAAATTATCTTGGTTTATATTTACATTCTCTTCTGGAATCAAAAACTCAAGTTTTTTATTTATTCTTGTAGCTAAACAGATCATCTTGCTGTAGTGGTCCCCAGTTTTCTCTAGGTGATTAAAAGGCATTTCTTAACCATCAATAAGGTTCCAGGACACAAGCATCCTCAAGTGTGTCCTGGATTGTTTGAAATAGTGTTGTCGTTGGTTTATACTTTAGTATCATAGCTTGACCAGCAATAGAAGTTTCAGGTCACACTTCCTCAAGAAGGTATGTTCTATTATCTTTTAATCACTGTGAGGCTTGTGTGATAAGCCCCATAATTTAGCTTCCCACAAGTACTTCATTCTTACTTGCCCATTTCTCCAAAGAGTCTTTGATGTTCAGCAGTTTTTGAGTACATATCTTCAAGGTGACTGCTCTGGCTAGGGATTTCCTAGTACTTTTTCCTCATGAAGTTTTATACTTGTAGGATTTTTTTTTCATGAATTCTATCTTTAAATATTTGTCCTGTCTATTATTTTGATGCCTTTTTTTTTGAATAGTCTACTTAGCTTGTCTCTCTGTCATTTCTCACTCAAAGCTTTGCCAGTTGGTAATTTACTCTCATTTCATTTTGCTCCCTTTTAGCTATTCGTCGTATTAACTGAGCATGTATCACTCCCCCTCCCAACCAGCAGAAGCTCTCTAAGGGTTGTGCAAACATGAACCACTTTGGGAGCAACAAATTCTAGCCTCTCAATGTTCATCATGTTCTTTCCAAAAGTTGATCTGACAGGAAACGTATCTCAAGGTGAGATGCTCTGTGGGTAATTTTTCCCATCTCTGCTTTCACAGTCACTGTCACTGGTATTGGCCAAGCCTCCTCTGATGAAGGACCATAATCCACATCAAGTTGGTAAGATTGGCTTTTTCTTTTTAACCTGTGGCCAATGTGCTTGCTTCTTCCTAAGAAGCTAAGGCCTCACACTATTTTCCCAATGCTTGTAGCAGGTTAGTGTTGCCTCTGGAGATAGGGAATATATCTAAATTAGCATTTAATGTTCATTGAATTTTTATTCAAACTAATAGGGGAATGTTTGACCTTTTGCCAATATATTATGAAAGACAATAAATTCACTTTTATTTGGGCATATATTATAATATATAAGTCACACACCACTTTCTACTATGCACTTAGTAGATATGGATGTTTGTAATAGGAATATATTCTAGATTCCACAGTAGATAATGCACAGAGCAACAATTACTAACATTTTATAAGTTCTCTGCTTATTGATGGCCCAGTGTTCTCTGCAGAGGGGTTTAAAATGCATTCGGAAAGGCAGAATAACTTCCTCTGTACAACCTAGGATAAAATGTTCCCTCAACACACACTAGAACATGATACCCCAAACTTTCTATGGCCGATTTCACTTAATCAGGGATAACCCTCCATCTCCATGTTGATATGCTTTTCTAATCATGTCAGAAGCATAATTATAAACATGCTCCTTTCAAACCATTAAGTGAATTACCATTCAATCTTGCTAAGGTTCAAATTCTCTCCACCTGTCATCTTTTAAAGACATCTCAGGCTATCTTTAGAGACAGGAATTCAGCGTGATGTTACTCCATTCTTAATATTAGGCCATTCTTTCTTGCACTCTGTGAGTGGTAAGGGATTCTTTGGGAAATAACAAGAATAATTCATAGAAATTCTGTAAACCCTGAAATGTTTGGAAAAGGGGCAAAATGACCAGAAACTGAAACAATTTGTTGGTTCTGAAGCTCAAGAAACACAATCTTTTGCCAGCTGGGTAGGTTCTAATTCTGAGTTTTTGACAAAATGATCAAGTTATCAGTCATAGATAATTAAAATAATTTGTATTATCACTGTGTAGTTTTGGCATAGGGATGTCCAAACCTTTGGTGACATTAAAATATTTATGTCTGTCTAGTTAAGTAAGAAAGAAAGAAAGAAAGAAAGAGAGAGAGAGAGAGAAAAGAAAAGGTCCCAGCTCATATAGAATTGATGCTAAGCCTGTGTAGGTAGAGAAATTAGTCATATTTAGCTGCAGCTATGTGAAGTAAGTAATGGGAAAATGCTTTATCCATTGTCATTAAGTGATAATTTTCCAGCCAACTTTTACTTTAAAACCATTATTTATCAAAATTTGTAACATTTACTTAGCTTAATCGTGCACTGCTAATAATTTCAGTAGCTGCTTCAAGAGAATACTTACGAGGCTTATAGATAGAGGGAATTATAAATGACTGCATTTTAATTTACGTGTGGATTTCGTTGCAGAGAAATATGACAGGGTGAGAAATAGTTTCTTTTCAATGTAATGGTGTTGTTCTTGGATAAAATGTTACAGAAGAAGACAGGAAACAGTGGCTCAAGGGAAACAAATATGGTGTGAACAAGGCCACTTCTAGAATAAAGAGCTCATGTGTATTTTTTGACATATACCAAAGCATTGTGATAGTTGATTTTACTTTTGAGTCAGGTTCTTTCTACATCACCCTGGATAACTCTGTAGACCAGGCTGGTGTGGAACTCACAGAGATCCACCTGCCTCTGCCTGGAGAGTGCTGGGGTTCAAAGTGTGCACGTCATGCTTGGTACACTGTGATATTCTGACTTGAATGGAGTCAGAAGTCAGGAAGTTCCAGGTGGCTCCTGGGCCATAGTTAGCTGATCCCTCATCTAGATCTAAGTAATTGACAGAAAGAATGTCAACGGTATAGGTGAGACTTAAATGTGTGTTGTAGCCACAGGACTGTGAAGAGGAAAAATGAGAAGAAAAAAGAGAAGGGAATATAAATTTGTATTCTTTTCAGTACCATAGTGCATTAATTCTAGTTGGTATTTAATAAAAACCCAGAGCCAGATATTGAGGAAAAGCTGGAATATTAGAAAGAAGAAACAGACCACAGTCAATTCTCACCTAGCCAACTTCTCAGGCCAAACAGGTAAAAGCTACCTTCAAGAGTCCTCCACCTGGCTGGTAGCTCCTCAGAATGCCTGGATGTCTGCCTGCTCCTGCCTTAAATATCTTCCCCGCCCAGTTGTTTTACTTCCAGCTTCAACTTGGGATCATAATCTTAGAGTTAGGATTGAAGGTGTGAGCTACTACTGTTTGATGTTAGGCCTTGAATTCACAGAAATACAGAAATATCTGTCTCCTGAGTGATGAGATTAAAGGCGTGAGATACCACTTTGTAATCTCTGTGCTGCGATTAAAGGTGTGAATTACCACTCTCTGACCCTCAAGCTTGACTGTGGGTGATTCTGTTCTCTGATATTCCAGGCTGATTTTATTAAATATAAAATATATCACCACAGCACCCCAAAACATACCCAAAAAAGGAGTCACCCATGCCACCGGCAGCTGATGAACGCTGGAGTTGTGCCCTCTGTCCATACTGTCTCACTTCATCTCGCCCACTGATGAACACAGAACCCACGATCAGGCATGGGGAAGGTACACTTGGCCAGCCAATTTTTACACATTCTCAACAGCACACGGTCACGGACTCAGACTCAGGCATGTACTCCCTTGTTTAGCCCATTTCCATTTATGCCTCCACACTAGTTCAGGCTCAGCAGCCTTCTGCCCCCACACCCACCCCCAGCCTATGCCTTTCTCCTACCTTACAAGAGACCTTAGATGTCACACTTCAGAATGTGTCCCTAAACTCTGAGCCTGTGGTGATGGGTTCTCTGCTGCTTCCTGTCTCCTTCCAGCATCCCCAGTTTGTGGCTTCTTTTTTAATTCAATTTGGATAATCTCTGCCTTCTAATCAGAGAATATTTAAAGTAACTGTTGATGCTTTAGGGCTTAAAACCAGACCACTATTGCTATTTGTCTCATGCAAAGTATGCTCTCCACTCTGCTTACATTTTATAAGGAAATTTGTTGAATAATTGAATATATTTACCGCTGTATTTCCTTTCAGTTTGCTACGTATGCATTATTTATTAGCTTTTTTCTGATGACTTTAGAATGCACCTTGATTTGCTAGAACTTAATAGAAATTTCTATTTTCATCATTGAAAAGATTATATAGACTTTTTTTGGTTCACTTTATGTATTTTTTTCCTTTTATTGCTATAATAATCAATTTTATTTCTACAAATTTTAATCACCTCAAGACAGTATTCTTAAGAGTTTTTAATTTATTATTTCAAGGTTTTGAGGTTTTCTAAACAAGCTTTCTTTATGTTGAGCCTGCTAGCCTAGAACTCACAATTCTCCTGTTGTAGCATTTTAAGTACTTTAGATGGTAGGGGTACCAGCATGCGTACATGTTAGAAGAGCTTTACAACAGTCAGCGTTCAGATATTGATTCACATGTTTCTCTGGCTTTCTGAGCAAGGCAATGCTGGCTCTGTGGAAGGAGCCAAGAGATGTTTTCTTCTTTGGTATTCTAGAAACAATTCTGAAGAAACTGGCAATTTTTCTTCAAGGCCTGCTGGGCTGCATCAGTAGGATTTAAATTTTCTTTACATGAGAAATTTTAAGCTAAAAATTCAATCTCTTTAAGAGACACAATGCAGTTCATATCACCCATTTCTTCTAGAAGGAGATTTAGGACTAAGTTTGTGCATCTAAGGTACTGACATCTAAGTGTAGATTCAATGGTCACAATGTTGTCATTCAGTCTGTCCTTCTTCCCCAACCCCAGTACAGAAAACGGAGCTTATTTTAAACAGAAGTGAAACATTATTGCAGGGTTAGAACAGCCAATGGTTAAAGAGACTACTGCCCCATCCACATTTTAAAATGTACTTCTTGATAATTTCATACATGCACCATATTCACTCATTGTTCTCCAGCACACCCCTCCCATGTTCTCTGGACTGCTTTCCAATAACTTCCCATTGGATTCTTATGTGTCATCTAAACAAATTGTAACGACTCACTAAATTTAATTAGGATCAGTTGCATGCACATGAGTGTAGGGTTATTTATTAGGGTATGGACTTACCAGTGGCTACATCACTGAAGAAAAGTAGCTGTTAACTACCATAAGCTCCTCACCTAGGGGTGGGGCCTCCTAGGTACTTCCTTTGTCCATGCTGGAATGTTGATGGGTTTGTATAGATGCTATGCAGGTAACCACAGTTGTGATACATTTGTGAGTGCAAGAGCCAGGTCTTGTCTAGGAGTAGTGTTTCATGGCACCTCTCCTCATGCCCTGGCTCTTATTCTTTCCATTTCCTCTTCTGTAACATCCCCTCAGCCTTGGGTTGAGTTGACGAAGATGTACTGAGGGCCCAGTACTCAACTGTCACTTTCGTCAGCATTCTGACCAGCTCTGAGTCTCAGCTGTAATTGCTGCCCACTGCAACAAGAGGCTTCTCCAACCAAGGGTGAGTGCAGCACAAATCTTGACCTTCTCTGAACCTGCAGCTATAGGGGATGCAGTCATGCCTTCGCTTAATATGATTGCTTCCAAACTTTCTCTGGTGTGTATATAGCTTAGTTGTATTATTTGGACTATTTTCTTTCATGGAACTTCAGTGATAAGGTCACTAATCTGCCATTTTATCTGGGAGGCCGAACCTTGTGCTTTTATTCTTTTAAGTCTTTGATTATGAATGGGTGGTAGTTATGCCATCCCTCTCACTGTTGATACTAGGATACTTTTATCTGTCTTTTGGTAGTCTGGTAGAGATGCCTGTGCCTTAAGCTTCCCAATTCAAATGTTTTGCTTTTATTGATTTTCTCTGTTGTCTTCATTTCACTCGTGTGTTATTTTCCTCTTTCTTCTAGCTTTGACTTCATTTGCTGTTCTTTTTATTGCTCCTTCAGATGGGAAATGAGGCCATCTACTTAAAGAATAAGACTGATGGAGACTTACGAATTTCCCATTTAGTAAACCCACTGGTCCTAAATGACTTAAACTGAACTAACAGAGCCAAGAGGAGCAACTTAGATCTTGAGAATCCAGTGGAATCTTCCCACAGACTCCCAGGCTCTGGTCTAGAATTAGAGACCAGTATCTATGAAAGAGGAAAGACTTTGATGTACAAGGCAGCCTTGTAGCTGTAGTTCTGCAAGGGAGCATCCTAGGTATATGCATATTTGGAAAACAGAATGGCTGTGTCAAAGACTGGAGGGCCACTTAGTGTAACTGGCCAGACTGGCCTCAAGTGATCTATTCCAATGCTAACTCCTTGGCAATTAACAGTAAATAGTCCCTGGCAAATGACAACATTCACCAGAGTTTCACAGTATATGTATTGTTTTCACATATTAGTGTCTAAATCAAGAAATTACCAGAGACTCAAAGAGACAGAACCAGAAGAACCAAACTGAGGAACACAGCAAGCTGCAGAAGAGACTCACGGATGACACAGATCTCGGAGTTATTAGGCATAAATTTAAAATAACTAGTAAATGAGTACCAGGATCAGCAAAGACAGAAAGAATCAGAGGTAAGATCCTGGGCTGAAAACAGCAGCTGACATTAAAAATTCATTAGAATTCAAAACTGATAAGGCATTGGAGAAAGGAGGGTCTACTAGCAGGCCATTAAAAGGCATCTAAAGAGAAGCAAATTGGGAAAAAGATGAAATCATGGGTACATACAGTAAAGTTGCCAAATTGCATTAAAATGACCAAATTGCTCATTTTGAAGGCGTTATTTCTCATGTGTTGATTATTCCACAAAAGTGCACATTGAACACAGTGGAACAACAGTTACTATAGCATTATGTTATGTTCAGGAAACAGTGTCCTACAACATAACAGAACAACACTTTCAAAGTTCTCAGAAACACTTACTTGTACTCTTGTACTTGTACTTGTACTCTATGTTTAGTTCAGCAGTTGAGAGAGAGAATGGATTAGTGATATTTTCAGATATTTAAATCTCAAAGTATCGACAGCCCACGTGTATGTTTCAAGACACCTTTAGGAATGTGTTCTGGTTAAATAAAAACAAAATATCACAAGAAAGGAAAATCTGGTTTCAAGGAATGGCTGCACCTACCCATGGGTGTGATTTTAAAAATATTCACAGTAGGCTTTGAGAAGAGCTCACTTCAGCTGGCCCCCGAGGAAAAGAGTGGATTTTGTCAAAGGTTAGTATAGTATGAGGACAGATGTTTTAAGAGTGTGTTGAATATTTGTGCTATATGCTCTAAAGAATGTATATAATATAAGCACCAAGAGAAAAGGGCAATTAAAATCCTGAAGCACAGGATGATGTGTAAGAAAGATGACCAACTAAAATATATTAATGTTATCAGAGTGTAAGATGGATGGAGTGGTGTTTGGAATGTTCTACTTCAACAGTAAGTGACATGAGATTTTTCTTTTTATTCTCTAAGTTTCCAGTAACAGTATTTGAGGCCCCAGTTCATCATGTTTTTACAGTCTACAATAATTTAACCAAATGCTGTTTTTTTCCAGTTTTTAAATTTGAGGGGAAAAAAACCCACAGAGGACATAGTTGTCTCAAATCTCAGCGTTGTAGGAATGACAGAATAGTGCCAGATGGTGCAGAGCAAAATGGGAACAGGCAGGCGAAAGAGCTGCAGATAGCTTCACTCTCTTACCTTCCTGTTCATAAATGTGTGAGCAATTCAGACTCGAGAGGTAAGAAGCAGAGGTCCTCATGAATGGGACATGAGAAGTAGTCAGGAAGAGAACTAGACTAAGAAAGTTATCAGGTCTTCATTTTAAGATGGAGAGCTAAGGATCACTCCAACCTCTTGTGTCTTCTAAAGCAAAGACAAGACACATACAAATTTCATCAAAAGGAAGGCAAGAAAACATCTATAATCCTGTGCCACAGTGAAAATTAGACCCGACATTCATGTCTGTGGATCTCAGGTAAACAGAAGTGTATAATTTTCCAAGGTAGTGACTTAGTCTGAGAAGCAAACATTCTTTATCTGAAGAAGGGGTGGGGCTATAATTTCCATTCCGGCTATGGAATTCCTTCTCCCTTGTAAAATCATAAAGATTGAAGGCTCTTGCAAAGAGATAACCTTTAAGCAAGGAGAGAGAGAGAGAGAGAGAGAGAGAGAGAGAGAGAGAGAGAGAGAGATTATTGAGACAAACTACCAATTTTTGCAAATAAATTGTTGTAAAGTCTGAATTTATAATTAAGATACGTTCCACTCAACACGGGGCTTCCCTGTGAGTTAGAACTTCCTGTTGACCCAGGACATGCTTAGAGTCTCTGACATCCTTTCTTTGTTTCCTTACCGCAAGAAAATCTCTTCAAAGTTCTTCTTAAAAGAAAAATAACACTTGAACACATAATAAATCCAGCAAGTGTAAGAAAAAATACATTGTAGAATAGCAGTTGAAAATGTTGATCAAATAGTTTTATAGAGATTTGAAGAACACAGTGAAGAAGTGGCTTCTGTGGGTCACAAGTACAAAACATAGATAAAAAGATGAAAAAAAAAAAAAAAAAAAAAAAAAAAAAAAAAAAAAAAAAAAAAAAAAAAAAAAAAAAAAAAAAAAAAAAAAAAAAAAAAAAAAAAAAAAAAAAAAAGAAATAAAAAAAGGCCACAAGAAGACAAGCTGAACTGGGCGAACCCAAGGAGATATGGAAAAGTTGTGACACCACAAAAGTTACACAACAGTTGGTGTTTTTAAAAAGCTAAAGACATGGAGGAAATCAAGCACACACACAAAATTCAAAGTATAATTCAAAAAAAATCTTCTAAAACAAGATACTTGAATATATAAATTTTAAAAGCTCATCATCTTCCAAGGAAGAACTAGCAAAGGTTAATCAGCACTAGAACATTCTTTAATAAAGTTGCTGCACTTCAAAAATATGATCATTCAGACAGAAAATCAAACCGCTTTGGGGAAAGGTCAAGGGATGAGGTGGGATTTCAGCTTCATTAAAGCAATATTTTGCAGAGTAGAAACTTGCTGTCTTCAGATTGTGTTTCTATGCATGGACTGACACTTTGGAGCCCATTCTCTCCAGAGGAGCACCTAACCCAGTCTTGACATTAGGATGAGGAAATCAGACCTGCCTAGAGTGGATGCTGAGCTGATCCACCTTGGGATCGCTTGCCCTTTTGGGGGACAGGATGGGGGATGGGGAGGAGGGAGGCTGAAGGCTAACCGGGAGGGATTGGTAGGGGGAAGGGAGGGAGAGCAAGGGGATACATGGAGGAAAAAAAGTACTTTATATTAAAAAAAAATTAAAAAATGAGAAACAGGAGGGGGAACCCAGGAAAAGTATGACTAAGATAATTTTTATTTCCAGCTAAAGTCTAGTTTAAGCACAAAAACAACACGCAGATGGTTTCAAACACACAAATCTTAAAGAGTAGATACAGGAATCTTTCCCTTAAATCTTAGAAAGGGCTAGAGAGATGGCTCAAAAGTTAAGAGCCCTTGCTGCTCTTGAACTGGGCTCATGCTGTACTCAGTACTCACATGATGTCTCACAACTGTCTGTTTGTCCAAACCCAGGAGATCCGCACATTGCTGTCCTCAGGTACACCCTGGTACACCTATAGACCTGCTGGCAAAATACTCATATACATAAAATGAAATAAATCTTAAAAACAACAAAAAAATCAAACAATTCTTTTAGGTGGCTCTATTCACTGAAAGGAATGTAGAGTAAAAAATAACTAAGAGTTTAATAAGCTAGAAAATGTTAGTGCCCTACCTAACATTAAGAACAAAGGAAGAGATATGACTTGGGAAGATCAAAAGAAACAAAGAGTTAGAAAAACAATAAGCTAGACAACACAGGGTGTTCCTCAGGAACCCCGAGAGGTAAATATGAAAAAAGCATAACTCTGAGAACATTGAATTGTAAGGTAATATCTTGTCCAACTTTATGATTTGTTTGTCCCTCTGTGTCTGTGAGAAATTTGTTTCAGTACCTCTGTGAATACCAACACGTGTAGATGCTCAAGTCCCCTGTACAAATGGCAAAGCATTACACCAACTTACACATATCCACTCTTTGACTAGAAAATAATATCTGGATTTATACCACAAAGTCCATACCAATAGCTGTTACATTGTATTAATTGAAGAATAATGACAACAAAGTCTGAGCATATTTAACACACATGAAATATTTTCAGAACATTTTGAATCTGTGGTTGATTGAATTCATAAATGCAAAAGTCATAGGGAGAGAGGGTTGAGCATATAAGTAATAGATAGATATAAAAATACAAATGATCAAAACTTACTCCCTAAAAAGAATGAAATACAAATAGATTAATTTATAGAAAAATTGCAATGGAGCTTATTGAATCTCTTAAAGGAATATTATATATTCCTTTAAAGAAATATTATATATAAATATACAATTTATACTATATACATAAATGGTTTCAGAGAATAGAAAGAAAAGGGCGTCAAAAATCTTATTAACTCAACAGTGGAATAATTTAATCTTCAGATGTAGTAAAGAAAAATATACAATTTATACTAGCAGGAAACATGATAGAATTCTTAGGGATTAACCTATAAAAAGTGTGTTATTATATTATTAAATAAAAAATAATGGTAAGATGATGGTGCTCCTTTCTAAATAAGTCTATAAACTTTTTTTTAAATTTGAGATTAGCATTTATGATACTTGGAGATACTCTGCACATTAGTAGAAGAGAAAAGTAATCATCAATATCACACAACTATAATTCTGTGGCCTATAATAGCAGCCTATTATACTGGTGCAATGCTGGCACAAATGTTGTGGGAACAACCAATTACTTTTTGCTTGGATTTTAAGACCTACTTCATGAGATAGAACCCATAACTGACATTGCTAAGTGGCCAGGAACCTGAGCCTAGATAGATAGGTCATGGGCCCTAGTGAAAAATCTACTACTATTATTGTGCTAAAGGAACAGAGAAATAATTGACTCCTAATGATATATTGCTATACTCATAGATCAGTGCATTACTCAACCTTTATCAGAGAAGCATCTTCATGCAGTAGCTGGTAATTAACATAGAGAAATCAAATCAGAACCAACCCAAAAACTTCCTTTCTGCTGGATAGCTCTCATAATGCCAGAAGGTGCTATTCAGGCCACTGATAGGGAAGAATGTGTATGTAGAAAAGCTACCAAAATATTACCTAGCAGTGGACCTGCCAGCAGTGGGCCTGCTGCACTACTGACCCACTAGGCAAGATGTGCTCACAGGTACAATAGGGATGCAAAGGTTATGTGGGTAACCACTTTGGTATTAGATTAAGACCCATTCCATTGGATGGAATTCAGTCCCGATATGTAAAACTAGTAACAGCCAATGGATCAGGAGGGTCCAGGTACTAGGGAGGAACTTAATATTGTTGCTCTGTTATGTGGACATGTTGTCAAACTGCCTTATAAATACTTATGCTTATACATATAGATTAGTCTTGCCTTACACCTTGGACAGAGAAGGTTCTTCCTGCAGTGGTGAGCAGTTAATACAAAGACTCATAACTGGTCCAAGTGCTGAGAATAAATGACTACTAGATGTTCAGCTCTAACTGAGAAGTCTGCATCAATCCCCCCCTCCCTCCAGGCTCAGAGAACATGGTGAAGAAGGAGCAGAAAGAAGAGCTGGAGGATGGAGGATCCTATGGCATTCTGCCCTGCTCATGAACTCATCATAGCTATGGTTGTGAGCCTAGCCTTTAACGGCTGAGCCATCTCTCCAGCCCCATCATAGCTATGGTAACCTGCACAACACTAATAGGACTCAGGTTTCAATGGGAATACAAAGGGGAGATGACGATGTAAAGAGAAGAACCGCTAGTTGAGTGTGAGATAAGTGGAACTACAGTTGACCAAGATACATTGTTTATGTCTATGGAATTGTCAAAACAAATTTAAAACATCTTCTCTTAAAATTTTTTCATTTTTTTTTGTTTTATCACATCAACTAATCTGTGTCTAGTAATTCCAGGATGCTCGGGTTTCATTGTATGTGTCTTATTATGCCTATATTTTTCCTGTTAGTTCTTCAGGGTAGCTTATGTATTGTTTGGGTTTGTTGTTTGTTTTTGAATTCATGACTCTGATGTCATGCCTTGAACTTAGATGGGTAAATTCTTTCAGATTGTGTTCATTTCAGTAGGTGTCAACAACACAGTTATTCTAAACCATATTCTTGGCTTGAGGATTCTAGGGGTCACACAGGTTATATAAAACCAGCAGCATGAAATAGCATTTTTGATAGGATGCATTTTTCTTCTTCTTTATTTTTTTCCTTAAAGTTGTATTTTCTAATTTTAACTTTGTTTTTAATTGAAAAACTTTAAAACTTTCAATGTTACTTGCTGATTTTTGCTATCGTGGGCCACCTTTCTGAGCATTCTGCAAGTGAAATATTAACTACCAACCTTTAGTCAGTCAGTCCTTGGCTCCCTCTTGCTTGTAGAGCCTAACCACTGCATGCTGTCTCTAGGTTACTGTTGTCACTAGGGGTATCATGCTTAGGGGTGAACATTCTTTGTCCTTCGGTTTGGTTTGTTTTTGTTTTTATTGCACATAGTGACAGGTCTAATCCAGATCTTACAAAATTACTCCAGAGGAAAAAATTCACAGACCAAACCTCCTGGGGAGGACATCAGTGATGAATAGACTCACCTGAAACAATAGTCTATTGAATGAAGGCAGTCAAAGCCGCTTCCTCTGAGGACAGAGTTGATTTGTTTAATTTCTGAAAGGTCATCTGCCCTGGGAAGAGGAAGGGAATTCTGCATTCTCTCCATTGGTCTGTAACTTCATCCTTGACAGCTGCTGAGACACGTGCTCAGGGGGCGTCTGCACCTTTGCCAGTCACACAGAACTGCTTGGCAATTTGCTTTCATCACCATGGCCTGGGATGGGTTTTCCTGGCTAGGCATAATGCTCTCCACAGAGACAAGCAGCTTCTGAACCTCCCAAATGGCCGGACCAGGTGCCCTTCCTTTCCTGGGTCCACTGCAGGACTGAGCTCTCTCCATCAAGTCCTGATGAGTGTAACTATTCATTCGTGACTGGTAGCCAGTGTCAAACCATCCTGATTTTTAAAGTTGCAGCATTCTGTTTACAAAAGCAACAGACATAGAGAATCAGATAGAGCGAAATCCCTTCTGTTCCATAGACCATCTTTCCTAAGGTACAAAGAACGAGAGCCAGAGATGATAAATACAAAAGTCAATAGAACAAATCCTCCAGGCAAGTACATTCTTTCCTTAGTTTTCCTGATATTGAAAAGTGACTGCAGCAATGTATGATTGGGTTTGTAACACATGTAGTTGTAACCATCATTGTATGTAATGGTACAATACCATTAAGACAAAAAAAGTACAAAAGAGTATCAGAGAGGGAAGAGTTGTATAAGAGTAATAATGCTCCTATATCTCAATCAGATTAAGTCAGTGTAATCTAAAGTCAGCTGTGCTAGGTTAAGATGTAGACAGCAAGTGTGGAGAGATACCAAGAATATATAAATCCAAACAAAGACATCCCATGTAAAGAAAACTACAAGTCAACATCTGTTACAAATACAGACGTAAAATTCCTACTACCAGCCCAAAGCAATCATATATAAAAGGATCACATATCATCTAAATTTCCCAGGATTTCTGTAGCAACATATCAGAAATGGGTGTTTAAGTATCAGTTCTTAAAGCTAAATGTTTGCAATGAATAGTTACAGATCTATTCTAGAACTTTTTTCAACCATGGTTCTATGGCACATAGCAGCCTAACTTCATTATTTACACAAAATTTTCCCTGGGTCTGTCTGTGAAAAATCTTCTCCTTTTAAAACAATGTCAGTGATGGTGGATTAGGATCCATTCTAATCTAATAGGACCTTATTTTAACTAATTATATCTGTACTGATCTTATTTGCAACTGAGGTCTTATTCTGAGGTACTGAGGAGCAGGGCTGCAACATATGAACTTTTAAGGGTACAATTCAACCCATAACATATGCCATGACCAGTGGAATTAGGATTGGGTTAACATTTGAAAATTAATTAATATAACACTGTGGATTAGAAGATCATAGATCAGAACCTGTGTTAATCAAGAGGCAGGAGAGATGGCTGAATTCGATATCTCTTATAAAATAAATTAGATAAAGAAAGGTCTTAAATCTCACATAGGGTGTGCGCGCACGCACACACACAGAGTCCAAAACCTCTATAGCTAATATACATAATAATGAAAAACCTTGAATATTTTCCCAAGATTATGAACAAGACAAGAATGACCACTCTCAATTTTTTCTCAGCTGCATTCAGGCTCTAGTGAAATGAACTGGTTTCTCCTCAAAATAAACTAAAAAGAATGACATCTTCTATTCAATAAAGGGGAGATCTTACAACATTGAGAAGTATGAAAAAATCCACTAAAATAAACAAGTTTAGCAAGTTTGTAATATAGATCAAGACTATAATTAAAAAATTAATTATATCTACATCTTGCAGTGAGTGTACAGAAATAAATATAAGAAACACCTTCATTTATAATTTCATCAAAATGAGCAAAATAGGAATAAAAGTAACAAAGATGCAAAACTTATCCTCTACAAAAAACAAACTCATTTTGAAAGAAATTTTCAAATAAGTAAATGGAAAGACAGCCCATGTTCATGATTGGAAGTCTACAGTTGATAAGATGACATAGTCCCCACTTCGTCAGCACAAACAGCAGATTCCCTACCAAGTTCTCAGCAGAGTCTTTGCAGAAATTGACAGAGTTCATCCTCAAATTTATAAGAAAATGCAAGAGTCCTAGAATAACCAAGATATTCTTTTGAGAATGAAAAATAGAATACTCTCATTCTTCCCAATTTTGAGATTTACTCTAACACTACAGTGCTCAGGGTTGTATGTTACTGAGCATTACTTTTCTCCATGGAATCACTGAGTGCACAAACTACACTCCAGTGTAGGCCCCACGCCCAAAAGCAGTTGACCAACAGAAAATGAACTTTTTGGACGTTTTATGAACTTTCTGTTTCTTTTTGTATTTATTGGTCTTTTTGTTTCAGTTTTCATTTCTTTGTGTTTTGTGGAGTTTTTTGTTTCTTGTTTTTGTTTTGGAGAGAGAAAAAGAACATGAAGTTGAGTGAAAGCTTGGGGAGTTGGGAGAGAGAAAAACATGATCAAAATATATTGCATACAATTTTAATAAAGAATTATAATGTATCAAACAAAAAGAGGGCGATGTATGGCCCTAACATAAAGTCTGTGGATTAGAATTGGTCTGTAGGATAGAGACCTCACACTGTGGTCAATTGATGGTTAACTGTGGTTAACAATGACATAAGACAAATATGGAATAAATGGGTTTTTCCCCAACAAATAGTGTTGGGGTAACTGGACAGCTGGATAGTGACATCCCCAAGAATCAGTTTAGGCCTTTGTTTTATTCCATACAGAAATAGAAACGCTGTTTGTGGACTACAAACCTGGGTGTCTGAGCTAAAATTATTAAACATTGACTTTTTTTAAGACAAGGTTTGATTTGTAGCTTGGCAATTTCTTTTAATTTGGTAATCTACTGCCTCAGCCTTCTGAGTATTGGAATTATGGGTTAGCATACCACATCTGGATTCAAATAATTAAAATCCTAAAAGAAAGAAATATGGTCATAAATCTCTGGGATCTAACACTAGTTCATTAAACACAACACCAAAAGCTCAAAGTAACCAATTTAAAAAAAAAACTATGTAAATTAAATATGAAACATAAAAACACACTTCAGAAAACAGCAAGACAGGGAAAAGACAGACAGCAAGATGGGATAGTTGGTAAAAGCTGTCTGTCTGAAGAGAATCCTTTCTATAGAATGCACAAAGGATGCTTACAATGTAGAAAGGGATCCTAATTTAAAAGAACGGCCAGTGTCTAAATGGACATTTCTTCAAAGCAGATATATGCACAGTCAGAAAGCACATAAAAACATGGGCAATGACATTGTCTGTGAGACAAATATAAGCTAAAATCCCGGTGCCAAAACACTAGTGTGGCTACAATTAAATGTGAGTAATCACAAATATTGATGAAGATGTGGAAAAATACAACTTATACAAAGTGTTGGTAAAAATGTAGGGTGTGCTGGGTGTGGTAACACAAATGTTTAGTCGAGGCACATGGGAAGCAGAGGCAGGCAGATCTCTATGCATTCAAGGTCAACATGTTCTATATATAAGCCAGCCAGTACTACATAGTGAACCCTGACTCATAAAATAAAATAAAATAAAAAACAGTGGCATGTCCAGAATGGCAACTCCACAGAGGCAGTAAGTGGATTAGCCATTGTCTGGAACTGGACTTGGTGGTTAGATGTAGAACAGCTGCTAATGGCAGAAAGTTGCAGAGAACCACTGTGGTAATAATTGCAGATCTCTGTGACTACATGAAAGCCCAGTGTGTTCACATTATTGTGCCTTCTATTATGGTTTTGTTGTGTTGTCTTTTGAGGCTGGGTCTTGCTGTATAGTCCAGGCTGGCTTTGATCTCAAGAATCCCCCTGTCTCAGCTGCCCAAGTGAGAAGAGTAGAGGCCTGTGCCACCACGGCCAGCTTCCTTTGTATGTACCTTTTAAATGGGCGGATAGTATGTTGCGTATGTTTGATCTCAGTAAAACTGTTAGCTGAAAATAAAAGCATGAGGTCCAGTTTCTGGAGGTGAAGCGTGACTGCAGACTGTTTTCCTTGGTCCTGGCCCTGTTCACTGGGGCCAACAGACTGCAGTAAATGAAGGGTTGGCCAAAGACCAAAGGAACTCTCCTGCTCTGCTCTTTGCTTTGGGCAATTTATTTTGAAATAACCCTTTGTCAAATTAGACATACACAGTCTAGTTTTGCATATCCTCTCCTAGGGGTTTTGATGTTTTTATCTTGGGGATGGAATAAGACATGGAGAGTGTTTTCCTCTTTGAAAGATGTGGGTTAAGGGCCATTTGTCAGCTTTAGTTTTCTTGGCCCTTGACTCACATCCATTTTCAGCTACAACAGCTTCCAGTATCAATCACACAGGAGCCAAGCTCTCCCTGAGCCAAAGCCCTCTCCTTACTGCCCTGACTTTCTCATTCCTTCATGGATGTGCAGCAGCTGCTCAGAGCTCTAAGAGGGCTGGGGCTGGGAGGAGGCTGGGGTAAAAGGAACCAAAAGAACAGTAAAGACTCTGGGGGCTGCACTACCTGGGTTCAGTAGCCTGGGTTGCATTTGAGGTCCCCAAGTACAGAATGAAGACCAGGGATGGTAGGGGAAGACTGGTGTGGTGAGGTACCATAATTTACAAAAATTAAGGGTGCTGGGGAAGACCAATTCTAACATAGCAGTTTGTGTAGGTTTTGTTTATGGGGCTCCTCAATTCCTGTGGTCTTCCTTCACCATCCCCAGCCCTGTTGTCTCAGCCAGTTGCTTCATGGGAAGCCTAGATGCTACTCTGGTCACATGGTTTTACCTTAGCTGGGCATGAAGACAGGGAACAAAAAGCAGATTTCAACATGGCCTCCATCACAACCATTGCCCTGGGGATTCTAAGTGCTTCCAATATAGTGGTGCACCCCCATTGAGCCCATTTCATCACCTTCTGTCCACAGAAACCAAGAAATAAAACCTAGAAATATACGGATAACCAGTGTGTGGGCAGGTGAGCATTGACCAGTCAGAAAGATAGTGAATAAACACTGTCTTTTTACCTTTGCTTCCTCCTTCCCCTGTTCCGAGTCATCATCATTATCATTTCACATGTCTTTTTCCAACCTGTTGACTGAGGTCCTGGACAGGTTCCCCCATGAGGCTGTGGAAATACCTTTCTGTTTGTTTTCTCTATTTCCTGGGCTTTTCAATCTTCTCTTCCTTTCCCTGGCAATCCTCAAAAATACCCCGGGGCATGAGAGATTTCTGCTTTATTTTCTAAAGAGAGTGAGCTAAGAAAGAGCCTGGGGTGGACACACCTAGGGGAACCAATGGAAGAAGATGGAGAGCACGGTTCAAAGTCAGAGGGGGAAGGGATGAGAGGGCCAAGATGTCCGAATTAGCATCCATAGTGGTGGTCATTCAAGGCCACAGTGGAGGAGAATGCAGAGGAACATACTAACTAATTGCTATTGACTCACATAAGTGGCTAGGAAGTGAAGACTGTTTTTGTGGCACAAAGAAGAGCCCCTGATGATGAGCTTGATTTATGTCGCCTAGGATGTCAGTAAGACACTTCTGACGATATTTCATCTGAGGTGAAATCGTCCCTGGGGTCGGATGAAGAAAAGGGAATGACTGTGAAGAAGGTGATTCCAAGCTGAGGAGAGACTCTAAGCAGCCTCCATAACCAAAAGTGTGATAGTTATCTTCTTTGTCAACTGGACCGGGTTTGGAGTCACCTAGGAGACACACTTCTGCCAGTTTCTGTGATGTTATTTTCAGAGAGATACAACTGAGGAGGGAACCCAGCCTGGATGCAGGCTGTCCTATCTCATGGTTGAGGTTCCTGAAGCATAGAAAGGGAAAAAGGGGAGTTGAATGTGACTAGCCACCTCATGGTCCAGCCTTTACACCTCCCCACCATGAAGCATTGCACCCACTTTTAAAGTATGACCCTGAAACAAACCTTTCCCACTTAAGCTTTTGGTCACAGCAACAAGACTCATAAGTAATATAGGAGGTAGCATCATTTTTACTCCTGAAAGATTTCTTCCAGGTGTAACCTTCACTTTTTAAATGTCACAACCCCAAATAAATTATGCATCTGTGGAGGTTTGAAAATGGTCCCTCAAAGGGAGTGGTACTATTAGGAGGTGTAGCTTTGTTGGAAAGGTTATGGTCTAGGTGGAGGAAGTGTATCAATGGGATGACAGTCTTTGAGGTCTCTTTTTTTTTTTTTCAGGCTTCACATACTATGACAGTCAGCCAACTTCCTGTTGCCTGCAATATGTAGCATTCTTACCTCCAATACCACATCGGACTGCCTGCTGCCATGCTCCCCTTCATGATGATAATGGATGGAACCTCTAAATCTGTAAGCAAGCCACCCCAACTAAACGTTTCAATGATAAGACTTACTGTGGTCATGGCATCTCTTCACAGCAATAACAACCCAAACTAAGATAACATCATATTCCACATCTTAACTCTCCATCAGCAAACCAATGGGCATACAGAACCAAGACAGACATTTCACCAAACAACAGTTTTCCTCAGTCTTGAGTATCTAAATATGCCTATACTTGGGATAACAATACCTTCAGGACCAGTGTCCCCAGAAATTATTTTCATAGACAATGTTCTTTCACTCTGCTGTCACAAAATTCCTGACAGAACAATGAAAGGAGGGGAGGCCTCCCCTTTTTTGGGAGGGGCCCAGCTTTCAGATTTTAGCCCATCATGGCAAAGATTGTATTATGGCAAGGACAGATCGGGGACAGGTGTAATCTTCCAAAGCCCATTTTAAAAGCTCCTATTCTGCCACCACATAGGACCCACCTACTAAAGGCTCTACAGCCTCCTGAAAGAGCACCACCACCTGAGGAACAAGTGTTCAGATGAAAATTCTGTGAGAGAATTGTGTGAAACTCCAATCTGGACCCATGATGAAGCAGATATGTAGGCGTTGACCTGAAAATATCATCCATACTACACATTTTATAGAGAAAGCACAGAAGAGTAGAAATGACCCCAGTTTAACAAAAACAGCAGTTAAGCCCCCAATCCATTAAGTTTTCAGAGGAAACACAAGGTCCGGGAAGTACGTGAGATTTAAAAGTTGCTACTTTTCACATTGCAGATGTTTTAATTTCATTATTTGTACATTTTATACCACAATTTATTCCTTTCTCAATCAGGAAAAAAGGTCGTAAAATTATGGCAAAATGGTCCCGGAGAACTTCTGGTGTGTGTCAGGTAACATGTTAGTATTCCTAAAAAATTCAATCGTCTGGGTTGTTAAAGGACCAAATTACACAAACTTCACCAAATGAGCATTTTGTGTTCTAGCCTCATGAATTCTTTGGCAGTGTGAAGCAAAGAATTTGAGAAAATTTTTTCTCTCTCTCTTGTGCTACTTGTGGTGACATTTTGTGTCAGTTTTAACAAATAAAGCTTGCTTGAAGATCAGAGGGCACAGCCAGTCACCAGTTAGCCATAGAGAGCAAAAACGGAAGCACCTTTAATCCTAGCACTTTGGATCTCATACGCCTTTGATCCCAGTACTTGGGAAACACACACCTTTAACCCCAGCACTAGGGAGGTGGAGTCAGGGAGTGATACGGCTGAGTGGAGAGGGAAATATAAGGATGGAGGAGACAGA
Source organism: Sigmodon hispidus (assembly GCA_004025045.1). Lineage (NCBI taxonomy): Eukaryota > Metazoa > Chordata > Mammalia > Rodentia > Cricetidae > Sigmodon > Sigmodon hispidus. The sequence goes on from PVIH01000233.1 coordinate 296,234, forward strand.
AGCTCAGTTCTTTCCGCCTGAGGATTCGGTACAGGTAAAGTCTGTCTAGTAGTTGTGCTGGCTCCTTTGTATCGGATCTTCCCAATATCTGGCTCCAGGTTTTTATTCAGAGCAATTAGGATTCATGCTACAGCTACCTTCTTCATTACCGAGGGAACTGAACCCGGTGTGTCAAGTGATCCAAGGGGACAGGGACTGTGTCACAGAGACATCCAAATGCAAGCTGCTTTGTGGTCAATTCTCCTTGTTATAAGGAGTGGAAAGTTTTGTCCTCAGTGACAGTGTTTAGTGGGCATCAAGCTCACACACATTACGTGAATGCTTTGAAAAATACTGCAAAAAATCCAGAGTTGTACTTTGCCTGATTGCTTGGATAAAAACAGGATTCTCAAATTTTGGTTCTCCAATGACACAAAGGTATCACATATACACCCCACCCCCATCTCGTTCACCATTGTCTCTTTAGCTGTAGATTTGCCTGCTAGGATCGGGGTGCAGAGCATCCCAGGCCTGCTGGATGACAATTCAATTATGAAAATCTCTGTGGCACTTTTCTGTGGCATTTAGATGAATACTTGCCTTACTTCAGTATCAGGATTTTTCTCTTCCAAGATGTTTGAGGTGGCAACCACAGTTTTTATCTAGAGGTCTTCTCCAGGGCAAGGAAGCAGCTATCTTTTCTGGGGGTGACTTTAACTTCTAAAAGGTAATATAATTAGTGCTGTTAGTCTGCTAACTCTCTTGCCTAAATAAGAAACCCAGCCTGTGCGAGCCATCCTCAGTCTGTAAAATGAGTGAGCGAGAAGAAATCCCATCTCTTTTCCTGTGGAACAGACAGTATTGGCAAGGAGCCTGGTCATTCAGGAGTTCTCCATGATCTATTAATAAAAACCCAACTCATAATTATGGCTGGCTTTAGGCAGGAGGCCAAAATGAGGAGAGTGAAATTACTTCTGGTTTTTCCATCCTGTCTCTTCTTGCCATCTCCAATTTTAATGCAAGTGTTAACTCCAAGGTTGAGTTAGAAATATAGATTTTCCTGCCTCCACCAGAGAACTCTATTAATCCAAAGTTAAGCTTTCTAAAGTCTTATGGCTCCCAGCAGAGCCAGCAATATCCTGCAGGGGCCAGCAGGCTGGCAAACTCCAAAATGCCCACAATATTGAACTAAATGAATCAGATTGATGCCTCAATACCAGGTCCACTAGGCTGCAGACAAATTCCAATAATACCTTCTTCATCCATGGTTCCTGGCTCTTAGCCCAGGGCCCCATCACAATGTTTATTAATACTGTTTATTTTGTCCTGTTTGCCCAGCCCCACTGTTTAAATGTCAGCAGCTTTAAAATATACTTTAATATTAGACATTTTCCTTAAAACTTTCAGATGATTTACTCTTTTAAAATATTGTATTGCTTTTGATATAATCTTCAAAATAAATTTAAACAAGTAACACAGAAAAAAAAGCTACTTGGAATTTCGGCAAATGAGCCTATGTAATCTGCTTTCTACAGGTGTTATTTTTGAAGCACTGGTGTTTTCTAGTTAAAAATAAAAGAGTATGACTTTGTCTGCGTACTGTGTGTGCGGGTAACCCATAGAGGCCAGAAGGGGACATCAGACCCTGGAGCTGGAAGTAGGGAAGAGTGTGGGTCAGTGTGTGAGTCCAGGGACAGAACCCTGGTCCTATAGAAGAGAAGCTAGTGTTCTTAGTTGTTGAACTATCTCTCCAGCCCAGAACTGGCTTTTTTACAATGCAGCACTTACCACTCAGGAACCCGGTAAAGCATTTGTAGCTGCTCTTTATTTTTTTTATATTCAGCAGTAAAGTTTTAAATTTTTTTGTCATCTTTTATGTTGTTAAATATTTGACATTTTATAGCATATTATAAACAGGAATCTTTAGGCCACTGCTAACTGATTTTATAGTTTTATTAGATGTTTATTTGTTCATTGACTTATATTGAATACTTATTATATGTGGGGCGGTTTTCTTCATGAAAGAGATATCGCTGCAAAGAGTGACATGTATTAGGAAATGCACTTAGTTCCCAGTCTGAATGTGTGGGTTTTGCTTTGTCTCACATGGTGTGCAGTCCAAATGCCAGGGTGAATTCTGCCTTCCCCATTGGGTTAGAACTAGCATTCCAAGCAGGAGAGAGCCCGGTGGTAGCGCCTGACCTCCTCACCCTCTTTACCTTTTCTAGAACTTGTTCAGTGGATCGAGTCTGCCCTAACCACTGGCCAGATCATTTCCATTACCTTTGTGCTCTCCGATCAGCACCCTCTAAATACACAAGAAATAAATTCTATTCTTAGAGAGAGATTTGAGAGTTTATACCATGGATTTCTTGCTCTTTTCTTTTTTTTTTTCTTTTTTTTGTCTGTTTATATTCACCCAGTTCTCTAGTGATCTCATCTAGTCTCATAACCTTGACTAATTATAGGTTTTTCTAGAGTTCTCCCATGGACTTTAGTCTAAGATAGTTAAGTCAGTTTTAACTGTCTGCTTGAATCAGTCTAGAATTACCTGGAAAGAGAGTCTCTGAAACTGTCTGTCTAGATTAGGTTGGTCTGTAGACACAACTGTGAGGGACTTGCCACTGTGGGCAGCACCATTCCCTGGGCTTTGCGTTCTGGGCAATACAAATGAGCTGAGTTAGCATGAATGCATTTATTACTGTCTTCTGACTGCAGACATAATGTGACCAGCTCTCTCCAGCTCCCACCACTGTGACTTCTCAATGGATTATAACCTGGAACCGTGAGCCAAATAAACCCTCTCTCTCTTAAGTTGCTTTTGTTGGTACATTTTATCACAACAGGCAAATAAACTAAAACACCACTTAACACATCCACTTGGATATACTCTACTGAACATCTAAAATTGCATCCAAGACAAATGAATTCCTTACTCAAACGGTTTCTCTCATAGATTTCTTCATGTCAGTAGATACCAATTCCACTTATGACAGAAGCCTTGGAACTATCCTTGGCTTTCATCTGCACAATCAGGAACTCCTATTTGCTTACTGCCACCTTTCAGATATAACCAAAATCTTGTGATTTTTGTGCCATTTCTATCATTTCCCTGTAGTGGGATTATGTTCTGGTACATTGTAAATAATTGTCCTGTTTAATAAAAATGCTGATTGGCAGAAGACAGACAGGAAGTGTGGGTGGGGCTACTGGACTAAGAAAATTCTGAGAACAGGAAGAGCGGAGTAAAGACTCCTCCAGAGAGATGCTAGGAGATGCAGAGGAAAGAAGACAACCATGCTGCTCTGAGAAAAGGTACCAAGCCTCGTGGCTAAAAAGATAAGAAGTATGGGTTAGTTTAAGATGAAAGAGTTAGCTAGGAATGTCTGAGCTATAGGTCAATCAGCATAAAATTAATATAAGCCTTTATGTGATTATTTGGGCCTAAGTGGCAGTGGGGCTGGAAGCCTGTCAGAACTTGGCTGAAAAGGCTGGGCCAGAAACTTATTATTACATTTCCCCCAAGGTTTTAAATTTCCATTTACATATATCTGTATTTGTGTGAACGAATATCCCATGTGCCCATATAGGCCAGAAGAGGGTATTGAATACTTTGGCATGGGGTTTACAGGGTATTGGGAACTGAAATTGGGTCCTCTGGAGATCAGCAAGAATTCTTATCTACTAGGCAACCCTTCAGCCTCTTACAGTCTAAGTCATGATATTTTATACCTGCATTCATTTGCAACCACTAAGATCTTTATCCAGGTACCCTTTTCAGAGTCCTAGTTCCTAACTTCTAGCGATCACATTCTCATCTATTTCTACAGCAATGTCACCACCTTTCTTATACTGTCATTATCAATACTAAAGAACCCCAGACTTTGAAAGTTATATACCCCAAATGACATCTACTCTTATCTCTTAATCATTTCCTTTCACTCATATTCCAAAATTGCAATCTTTTAAATCTGCAATTTCTCACTGCCTTTCACTTTTCCTTAGGTTCTCACTTTTCTTTTTACCAAATCTAAATTGGAGTTAATAATGTTTGTCCACATGCCTTTAAGTTCCTGCCCCTCTCTTCATTGTGTATGCATTTGGCACACTCCCAAATCCAAGTAGATCCCTAACATAACCTAGGCCCATGTCCCCATAGCTGATATGGCTGGGAAAATATAAGATGAAGCCAACTGGCCTTCCTCTACATCTGAGCACTGGCTACAGCCTTCACTTTTCACTCAATTTCATCTTTTTCTTGTCTTTTTCTTCTTACTCCTTCAATTCTTTCCTTCTTATTTCAGTAAGAAAAACAGAAGAAATCCAACAATCCTCAGCAGCCAGCCAATAGGTGAGAGACTTGTGGGTAAGCTGTACCATCATTTCAGACATCTGCTGGACTCTGTAACCTCTAAGACCTACTCCACCACCCACACCCACTGACCTATCATCCTTTCTTTGGCCATCCATCCACTGCAATATCAGCAGCCCCTATACATGCACCACCAACCCCAGCTGAAAGAGCAGCTGCTCCTATAGGCACCAGCACCACCTACACCAGTTGGAAGAATAGTTTCTCTTGGCACAGATACAACTCACACCAGTAGGAATAACAGACTCCATAGGCACAAGTAAAGCACACATGAGCCAGAAGAAGTGGAGGATACACAGAGCACCTACATTTGGAAAACAAAACAAAACAAAACATTACTAAAGTTTAAATCACATCAAACCCTGCACATTAATAATGGGAAACTTTAACACTCCACTCTTACCAATGGACACGTCTGTCAGAAACTTAACAAAGAAATAAGGGAACTATCTGATGTATGACTCAAATGGACTTAACAGCTATATATAGAACACTCAAATACAAAAGGATATACCTTCTTCTCAGCATCTCATGGAACCTTCTCTAATATTGACCACACTTGGCACAAAGCAAATATCAATAGATAATACAAAAAAAAATCAGAATAATCCCATATATCTTACCACCATGGATAAAGTTAGAATTCAACAACAACAAAAACTACAAAAAGCCTACAAACTCATGAAAACTGAACAACTCTCAAATGAATTACCATTGGATCAAGGAAGAAATAAAGAAAATTCTTTCTAGAAGTCAATGAAAATGAATCCACAACATACTCAAACTTATGGGACACGATGAAAGCAGCACTAAGGGAAAGTTCTTATCATTAAGTGCCTACATAAGAAAAAAAGTGGAGAAATCTCACACTAGTCACTTAACAGCACAGCTGAATGCTCTAGACTAAAAAGAAGCAAGCACACCTAGGAGGAGTAATGACAGGAAGTAATCAAACTGAGGGCTGAGATCAATGACACAGAAACAAAGAACAATGCAAAGAACCAATGAGATAAATAGTTGGTTTTCTGAGAAAATCAACAAGATGGACAAACCTTCATCCAAACTAACAAAAAGACAAAGAGGGAATTCCAAATTAACAAAATCAGAAATGAAAAGGGGGATATAATAGACACCGAGGAAATCCAGAGAAGCTGTACTCCACACAATTGGAAAATCTAAAAGAAAAGGACAATTTTCTTGATATGTACCATGTACCAAAGTTAAATCAAGACCAGATAAACAATTTAAATAGACCTGTAACACCTAAGAAAATAGACACAGTCATTAAAAGTCTCCCAACCACAAAAAAAAAAAAAGAAAAGAAAAGCCTAGAGCTAGTCAGATGGTTTCAGTGGAAAATTCTACCAGAATTTCAAAAGAATAGATAATACAAATAACCCTCAAATTGTTCCACACAATAGAAACAGAAGAAACATTGCCAAATTCTTTTTATGAGGCTAAAATTACCCTGATAACCCAAACCACACAAAGATGCAACAAAGAAAGAGAATTACTTACAGACCAACCTCCCTCATGAACATGGACACAAAAATACTCAATAAAATGTTGGCACACTAAATATATATATATATATATATATATATATAAAATCATCTGCCATGACTAAGTAGGCTTCATGCTAGAGATGCAGAGATGGTCAACATATGAAAAGCTGTCAATGTCATCCACCATATAAACAAACTGAAAGAAAGAAAATGGTCATCTTATTAAATGCTGAAAAGCTTTTGACAAAATCTAACAACCCTTCATGATCAAGGTCTTGGGAGAGACCAGGGATACAGTAAAAATACTTAAACTAATTAATAAAAGCAATATACAGCAAGCCAACAGACAATATCAAACTAAATGGAAAGTCAAAGTGATCCCCCTAAAATTAGGAACAAAACAAGGCTGTCTTCTCTATATTCAATATAGCACTCAAAGTTCTAGCTAGAGCAATAAGACAACAAACAGAGATCAAGGGAATACAAATTGGGAAGGAAGAAGTCAAACTTTTGACCTTTTCATATGATAGTATACATGTGACCCCAAAAATTCTACCAGGAACTCCTACAGCTGATAAACATCTTCATTAATGTGGCAGGATACAAGATTAACTAAAAAAAAAATCAGTAGTTCCTCTATATACAAATGATAAATGAACTGATAAAATAATCAGAGAAACACTTTTTACAATAGCCACAAATAATATAAAATATCTTGGGGTAACTCTAAACAAATAAATAAGTGAAAGACCTGTATGTCAAGAACTTTAAGTCTTAAAAAAAAATGAAAAAAAAAATGAGAAAATGGAAAGATGTTCCATGCTCTAAAACACGTAGCATTAACAGTAAAAATGACAATCTTATCAAAAGCAATCTACAGATTCAGTATAGTCCCCATCAAAAAATCCCAACACAATTCTTTGTAGACCTCAAAAAACCAATATTCAACTTCATATGAAAAACCAAAAAGTCCAGGATAGCTAAAACAATTCTGTAAAATAAAGGAACTTCCAGAGGTATCACCATGCCCAACTTCAAGCTCCACTATAGAGATATAGTAATAATAATATTTTAAAAAGCTCAGTATTGGCATAAAAACAGACATGTAGATCAATGGCATCAAATTGAAGACTGACATACACCCATTGTATGTACCACAAACACCTGACTTTTGACAAAGAGGCCAGAAATATACGATGGAAAATAGAAAGCATCTTCAACAAATAGTACTGACATAACTGGATGTTTGAATGTAGGAGAAAGCAAATAGATTCATATCTATTACCCTAAATGAAACTCAAGACCAAGTAGATCAAAGACCTCAGTTACACTGAACTTGATAGAACAGAAAGTGAGAAACAGCCTTGAATTAATTGGCACAAGAGGCTACTTCCTGAATATAACACCAGTAGCACAGACACTGAGACTGATTAATAAATGGGACCTCCTGAAACTGAAAAGCTTCTATAAGGCAAAAGAAATGGTTAATACGACAAAATGGCAACCTACAGAATGGGAAAAGATCTTCACTAACCGCACATCTGACAGAGGGCTGATCTCCAAAATATAAAGAACTCAAAAAACTAGACATCAAAATACCAAATAATCCAATGAAAAAATGTGGTACGGATTGAAACAGAACATTCTCAACAGAAGAATCTCAAATGTCCAAAAGACATTTAAGGAATTGCTCAACATCCTTAGTCATTAGGGAAAAGCACATCAAAACAATTCCTAAATTCTGTGTTACAGCTGTCAGAATGGCTAAGATTAAAAACAGTGATGACAGCCTATGCTGGAGAGGACTATAAGGTGTAAGTGTTGAAAGGGGAATACTCCTCTACTGCTGGTGGGAATGCAAACTTGTACAGCCATTTTGGAAATCAATATAGTGGATTCTCACAAAATTGGGAATTGGGCTGGAGAGATGGCTCAGCAATTAAGAGCACTGACTGTTCTTCCAGAGGACCTGAGTTTGATTCCCAGTGTCCATGTGGCAGCTAACAACTATCTGTAATTCCAGGAACTGACACCCTTACACAGTTGTGCATGCAGGAAGAACACCAATTCACATAAAATAAAATAAAATATTTTTAAAAAATTGGGAATCAATCCTCTTCAAAACCCAGCAATACCACTCTTGGGCATATACCCAAAGGATGCTCAACCATACCACAAGGATCCTTGCTCAATTATGTTCATAGCAGCATTATTCATAATAGCCAGAATCTGGAAACAACCTACATGGCCCTCAACTGAAAAACAGAAAAGGAAAATGCTATACAATGGAGTCTTACTTAGCTATAAAAAAAAAAAAAATGACCTCATTAAATTTACAGGCAAATAGATGGAACTAGAAAAAAAATCATTCTGAATGAGGTAACCCAGACCCAGAAAGATAAACATGGACTGTACAAATTCATAAGTGAATATCAGAAGTAAAATATATGATAGCCTGTGGATATATATTGCATATTTAATAAAACCTGAATATTGGGGAGAGCACACAGTCAAATTCTGGACAGACAGCTCAGGAAATTCTTAAACCTTGAATACAAAGATAAACAGCTGAATTAGTCACACACACCTTGAATCCCAGCACAGGGAAAGCCATGATTGGCGATCAACACCCTTTATCTGACAACTCCAGAGACAGAACTTCTTCTGTTTCTGTGAGTTCAAGGTTACATGCCTTTAATCCTAATCTGGATGGGATAGGGTATATAAGGGTTCATAGAAACCAGGCAGATGCAGAAGCAACCAGGAGCGAGGCTGAGGAAGTTGCAAGACATCTGGGTGAGAACTGACTGTGGTGCTTCCTCTCTCTGGTATTTCAGCCTTCCCCCAATATTTGGCTCTGAGTCTCATTTATGAAACAACATTTGGTGCTCAACTTTGGGGCACGAATTCTGCCCCCCCCAAATCCACTTACTGGCCAGAACAACACATGACTGGAGGAGTAATTATCAGCTGGTTAGGCTGTTGACCTAGCCTCCAGCTTTAGGCAGACCTAAACACATGTGTTTTCATTTCACTTTTTTCTGGGTAAGTTTCTTCAGACAGTGGCCTCTTTCTCCTGGTGGGTTGCAGGTTCTTTCTCTTTCTGAACCCTTTCTTGGGCTGCAGTCACACTAGGTAGCTGCTCCACTTCACAACAATTTGAATTGACTCTGACAACTAAATTGGTGAGTACAAAAGATTTTTTTTTTTTAAAAAAAGGAGGGGGATATGTTTAAGGCAATGGAGGGTGCTTGGTCTTTCTGTGATCTTTCTCTAGATGATTTGATATTAGAACCAGTAAAGAAAAATATAAAGTAGAGGAAATTACCCTCATAATGTTTATCATGAATATTTTTTGTTGTTTGAATTCTGTTTTATCATTAAAGAAGTCAATTAGTGTGAATGCTAAAAAGAAAGTCTTTAAAAAGTCTATTAAAAAGGAGCTCAAATATATTCAAACACAAACAGAGGAGTATAAAGAACAGACCTCAGCAATATCATCTATAGCTATAGAAAAACAGCTTAAGTTTATTAGACAGCCAACACTAATATACCCAGTAACCATTAAAAGATCAAAAGAGGATAGAGATATATGATAAGTTAATTGGTCTCCAGTACAAATGCTAGAACTAAAAAGGTTAAAGATTTGATTGTGACATTTGGGATGCATTCACCATTTGTAAAACAACTGTTGAATTCCTGGTCTTTTTGCAATTGGATCACCCCTAAGGACTGGTTAGATATGGTTACTGCTGTTTTGGAACCAGGGCCAATTTTACAGTGGAAAACATGGTAGAAGGAGGAGACTAAAATAATAGAACAAAGAAACAGAGTCAGGGGCACAGAAGTCTCCCAAGACCAGCTTCTTGGGGAAGGAGAACATTGTGATATTGAAAGGCAATCCCTATGCAATTCACACACTCTTGATTTATGCTGCATGGCAGCACTAAATGCTTGGGATCAGATAGAAGAAGTAGGAAAATAAATCTGAATCATTCACAAAAAATAATATAAAGCCCAGAGGAAACTTTTACAGACTTTTTGCAGAGATTATCTGCAGCAGTAAAATAGGATAGTACCAGATTCTGAAGCAAGGCGAATAATAATCATTTGAGAATACTAATACATAATGTAAAACAACAATAAGACTGTTAGAAACAAGGTCAGCATCATTAGAGGATTGGATTAATGAAACAATGTAGATTCTTATGAAGGTGATGATAATTGGGTAGGAGAGGTCATTTCTAAGGTATCAATAAAAGGCAAAATGTTAAATGCTATAATTGTAGAAGGCAAGGTCATATACAAAGAAATTGTAATCAACGTGTTGCCAGAAACAGTGCCTTTGTAAGGAATAATCACAAAACAACACCCCTCCCTTCTGGAGTATGCAGGAGGTGTGGAAAAGGTAGACACTGGACTAATGAATGTCAGTCAACAAGGGACAGACAAGGTAACCTCCTGACTTTGGGAAACACCCAAAGGGGGCTTTCAAAAGCCCCTATATCCAATCCAGTGCAATCTTACCCTGCTATAGTGGAGGAAATACCTACCCAGAACAATTAAAGAAATTAAAACCTATTTCAGTAAAACATAGTACACTGAATGATAGAGAATCTATAGAAAAAGAAAAAAAAAACCTCAGGAAAAATTATAAAAAAATATTCTGGCAAATGTCTATTAATGAACAAAGGCCAAAATTAAAAATACAAATAAATATTATTATTATTGAAGGTTTATTGGACATAGGGGCAGATGTATCAATAATTTCACCAGAGTCATGGCATCCAAGTTGGCCCCTTCAGGGGGTAAATGTTCAATTTTTGGGGATTGGGTCTTTATCTGAGTAAAACAAAGTGCAAAATGGCTTGAGTGTATAGGACCAGAAGGACAGAGAAGAATATTAAAGCCATATGTGGCTAACATTGCTATAAATTTATGGGGATGAGATTTATTACAACAATGGAACACACAGATAAACATTCCTCCAAACACAGAAATAAATCATAAACTAACACATATTTATGGGAGAAATATTAGAAGGTATTATGGGAAACAGTCACAAACTATCCAAGCTGTACAGAAACAAAGCACAACAGCTGCTGATCTTTCAAAGACACTCACAGCACTACCTTTAAAATGGCTAACAGATAAGCCTATATGGATTAATCAATGGCCATTAACAAAAGAGTAATTGCAGGCCTTAGAGCAGCTGGTGCAGGAGCAGTTAAATGCTCAGCATACAAAAGAATCAACAAGTCCTTGGAACTGTCTAGTATTTGTCATTAAAAAGAAATCTGGAAAGTGGAGGATGGTGACAGATTTAAGGGCAATAAACAAGGTGATCCAACAATGAGTTCTCTACAGTCTGGAATTCTCTTGCCTTCTCTTTTATCAAAAGAATGGCCCATTATAGATTTAAAAGACTATTTTTTAACAATACACTTAAAAGAACAAGATAAAGAAAAATTCGCCTTTATAGTGCCCACTTATAATACTTCTCAGCGTATAAATAGGTATCAGTGGAGGGTCCTTCCTCAAGTAATGCTAAATAGCCCTATGTCAGCATTTTGTACAAAAGCCAATAGAAAAAATTCACAACTAATTCCCCAAATCCATAATATATCATTATATGGATGACATCCTATTGGCAGATTCAAACACTGATACTCTAGAAAAAAATGTTTGAGGAAGTGAAAAAAAATTTGCCTGCTTGGGGATTACAAATAATCCCTGAAAAAATACAAAGGGAAGATTCCATTAATTATTTAGCCTATAAGATAGACCTTCAAAAAATTAGACCCCAAAAGGTACAAATCAAGAGAGATAGATTAAAGACTTTAAATGATTTTCAGAGATTACTAGGAGGCATTGCCAATTTATGACCCAGTACTGGAATAAAAAAAATAATGAACTGGATAATTTGTTTAAAACCTTAAATGGTGACAAGGACTTAAATATTCCATGAGAATTGTCACCTGAAGCTGAGAGAGAATTGGCTTTGGTAGAAAAGAAATTACATGATGCACATGTGGATCATGTGGATCCAGACTTCAATTGCATCCTAGTTATCTTGCCCTCTAAGCATTCCCCTACAGAAATTTTAATGCAAAGGAAAAATGCTATATTGGAATGGATATTTTTAGCACATAAACTGAGTGAAAATTTAAAGACATATGTGGATAAGACTTCTGAATTGATCTTTAAAGGGAAATTAAGATTTTGTCAATTAACAGGAATGGACTCAGCAGAAATTGTTGTATCTTTACCTAATAAAGACATTGACCAATTATGAGTAGAAAGTGAACTTTGGCAAAGAGCCTGCAGTAATTTTTTGGGAGATATTAACAACAAATACCCTCAAATCAAAAGAATTGAATTTTTAAAGAAAACTAATTGGATTCTTCCTTGTGTTGTATGAGATAAACCAATTTCTGGAGACCCACATTTTATACTGATGCAAATAAGTCAGGAAAGGCAAGTTACAAATCAGAAAATATAAGTGGTTCAAAGTTCTTATAATTCTGTTCAAAAGTCAGAATTATATGCTATTGTGATGGTATTAATGGATTTTATAAGCTCTCAACATAGTCACTGACTCTCAGTATGCAGAAAGAGTTTACACATTGAAGCTTCTGATTTTATTAATGATGAGTCAGAATTAACTTCATTATTTATTCAGCTACAAGAAATAATCAGGAATAGGAATCATTGCTTCTATATAGCAGACATTCAATCACATACAGGTCTGCCAGGTCCTTTAGCACAAGGTAATGATGAAACTGATAAATTGTTAATAGGAAATGTACTAGAGGCCTCAGAGTTATATAAAAAACATCACATCAATAGTAAAGGATTAAAAAAAGATTTCTCTATCACTTGGCAATAAGCCAAAGAAATTGTAAAAAGATGTCCTACCTGTTCCTTCTATAAATAAACTCCATTACCAGCAGGGAGTAACCCTAAAGGTATACATAGAAATAAAATCTGGCAGATGGACATATTTCATTTTACAGAATTTGGAAAATTAAGATATGTACATTATGCAATAGATATGTTTTCAGGATTTCAATGGGCAACTGCTCTGAGTTCAGAAAAGGCTGATTCTGTAATCACACATTTGCTAGAAGTTATGGCCATCATGGGAATACCTGTAGAGATTAAGACAGACAATGCTCCAACATATGTCTCGAGTACAATGAAATAATTTTTTGCTTGTCATAATATAAAGCATATTACAGGAATGCCACATAATCCTACAGGGCAAGCAGTCATAGAGAGATCAAATCAAACTCTAAAAGAGATGATAAATAAACAGGAAGGACTAACAAAGACCCTGAGAAATAGACTCCATAGTGATTTATTAACTTTGAATTTTCTCAGTGCTATTGAGAAAGGAACAACCACTGCTGAAAGGCATTGGACTATAGAAAAAACGGAGGAGCTAAATCAAGCCATCTATTTTGAAGATTACTGACCTCAGAATGGAAGCCAGGCTATGTGCTACATTGGGGAAGAAGTTTTGCTTTTGTTTCCACAGGTGAAGAGAAGTTATGGGCACCATCAAAATTAATAAAGACTCGATTTGAACGAGAGAAACCTCATGAAAGTAAGAACTGATGGCTCATCTACCTATACTACAATTCTTACAAGTTGTAAGAAAACACAAAGGGTTGGGGCAAGTTTTTGTTTTTGTCTTTACAGAAAGCCAGAAATAACCATCTTCAGAAAATTAAAAGACCTTGGACATCTAGGCACGTACAACAAAAGGGAAGCTACTCAGAAAAATTCATAAGCAAAGAATATTGCAACTGTTGGTACCAATATACTCTATGTGGTAAAATCTTTCTTCTAACCTCTGTCTTTAATTATAAGATAAGTTGAAGTACTGGTTAAATTATAAATTAAAGCTGGCTTTGGAGTTAGAGTGTGGCTCTCTCCTTCTCTAAACCCAAGCATACTTGTTAAAAGAAAAGGCAAAATTTCCATATCATATCAGAAGAGCCACTTGATATGGGACAGAAGAATGACTAAAAAGAAGGGACAGTTCTTTTGTAACTAATCTTATTCTGAATAAAAATGTATGCATTTAGCTTCCTGTATATTGTGTTAGGTTTTAGTCTTTTATCAGTTTTCTGCAGTGATCCATGACAATGCCTAATTGTGAACTGGAAATATCCAAAAGGAAGATGGGGCCCCACAATGAGGATATCACATGGACTATGACAAAGGCACCAGGCTGACAACAACCAAAGATCAGATTTGAACTACAAAGTGCTCAGGACATTTTAAAGGTGACTGGCTGAGATGAACCAGCTTCACAGACTACTCTAGCCAGGACCTGAGACAAGCCATGCACTTTCCTGTTATGCAGAGACTGGATGACAAATGATACAGCTACATATTTCAGGACTTGACAATTAATACCATTGTCAGGATCTCCTAAAGATGCCATCGCCCCCCAGACAGCAGGAAGTAAATTTAAGAACACAACACCCACATTCCCAGGAGGTGGGGTGGGTGATTTTTGGTCTTTTAATGGGTTATGGATGATTGTTGTTGTTTAGGGCAATTGGTTAAAAATTGTTATTGGCTATGGTTAGAAAAAAGCTAAAAAAGAGAGATTAGACTTAAGGTTCTTGTTAAAAAAAGGAAAAAAAGGGATACAGATATAATAAGGATATAAGGGTAGATTATTGAGTCTAATTAAAAAAAGAAATTACTACTTTAAATATTTTACATTGGATTTGATTTTTTGTATATTGTATACAAATTGTGTATATTGATAGAAGGTTGAGATTAATTTTGTCACTGTACATATTTTCCTGTTTGTTCAAGGTATTATACAATGTAATACAAATTACTAGTCCAGGAAAGTTGTTATTACCAACTAATTAGGATATAAAGAAATGCAAGTAGTAGTTAGACATTACAATCAAACTTATAGTCGTATTAGATATGTTTTCAACATCAGATATATTTTAGATGGACAGGTCTTCTTCAAGCATTTCAGAGATCCATAAAATATGGCATTTAAGAAATGTCAAAAACACAGGTTATTAATTTCTTTTGACAATGGGACATCTGCTCCTGCCATCACCAATCCACTTCAGAGAAGATTATGGACATTAAGGAAACTCCTCCATATGAGTTGATCTTCTTTGTTATAAAAGTTAGCCATTGGGCAAGAAAGTACTCTTACCTTGACTACTGACAATATGATATTCAAAACGGACAAGTAGGAGAAATACACAAAAGAATTGCCGAACCTTGCCAAGACAAGGTAGAAAGGACTTTGGAAATATCCTGCTTCCCAGAGAAGTCTGTCAGATATGCTAGGCCTGTAGGCTGAAGATGGATGCTTCAACAACACAGAAGAACTTTGGGTGACTGTCCAAGCAGCCAGCTGTTTCATTTCTTACATTTTTGGGAGTTGCTATATACTTAATATTATTTCCTTCTTGGGTCTCTGAGGAATGTGAAGATGATATAGTTAATAGTTATAGTTTTCTACTAACAGTTTTAGAAAAGAACTCACTTAAAAGTTAAAAGTGCATAAGTTTAAGAGACATCAAAACATAGTTTTTAGTTAGTAATACAAGTTAGATACAAAGTGGATTAGCCAAGATCCTTCAGACTCACCAAAATAGGATAAATAATGGAATAATTTCTTTGAATTTGTCAATTGTTAATGAATTGGATATTCCTCATGTTATTATTGTTTGTATATTATTGTATGTAATTATTGTACCTATTGTATGTTTTTTCCTATGTTAGTTATAATTTTTTTTTTATTTTTGACACAAAAGGGGATATGTGGATATATATTACATATTTAATAAAACTTGAATATTTGGAAGAGAGCAGTCAAATCCTAGACAAACAGCTCAGAAATTCTTAAACCTTTGAATAGGAAGATAAACAGTTGAGTCAGTCACACACACCTTTAATCCCAGCACAGTGAAAACTGGGGAGTGGTGACCTCCATCCTTTATCCAATAACTCCAGAGACAGAACTTCTGTTTCTGTGAGTTCAAGGCTACATGCCTTTAATTCTAATCTGGATGGGATAGGGCATAGAAGGGCTCTAGAAACCAGGCAGACACAGAAGTGACTGGGAGAAGCGACTGGCAGAAGCAACCAGGAGCTAGGCTGAGGAAGCTGTAAGACAGCTGGGTGAGAATTGACTGTGGGGCTTCCTCTCTCTGATATTTCAGCCTTTCCCCGATATTTGGCTCTGAGTCTCATTCGTGCAACTACAATAGCCAACCTGTTATCCACAGTCCAAGAGAGGATAGATAACAAGAAGAACCCAAAGAGGGATGCATGGTGATGTGGGAATGTCTTTCTGTATGCTGTGAATATCATTCTTTAAAAAAAGAAACTGTTTTGGCCCATGTCAGGCATCATAGAAGTAGGTGGAGAAATCAAGGTATAGGTAGGGGAAGGAGGGTGGAGTCAGACAGAGACATGATCCAGCCACCCATGATGCAGGATGTGATGAAATAGGTAAGCCACAGGCCATGTGGCAGGACAAATAAATGGAAATGGATTAAATTTAGATGAAAGAGATAGCTAACAATATGCCTGAGACATAGGCCAAGCAGGATTAAAATTAATATAAGCCTCTGTGTGTTTCTTTGGGACTTTGGGATTGCTGGTCCAGATAAACAGCAGTGGGTAGATCTGGACTGTGAGAACTCAGTGGGCCAGAAACCTCATGTTATAGCATGGATTTCCCTGGAAAAAGGAACTAGAGATCTCCTGGGTAAACTGGGAGCAAGGGAGGGAAGGATGGAGGATTAGAAAATTGAGGGAGCAGGCTGGATGGATGGGCACGGGAGGTGGGTTGGAGGCAGGAAGAAAGGAAAATAATGAAAGAGACATCTTGATGTGGGGCCATTTTGGGGCTAGGGGAAAATCTGGCTCCTGGAAAACCCCACAGGAATCCACAAGGATAACCCCAGCTATGACTCCTAGCAATAGTGGAGAGGGTGCCTGAACTGGCCATCTGCAATCAGATTGGTGACCACCCTAATTGTCATCCAAGATACTCTATTCAGTAAGTGATGGACACAGATGCAGAGACCCACAGCTAAGCAATGGACTGAGCTCTGGGAGTCTTGCTGAAGAAAGGGAGGGTGGATTCTCTGAACCAGGGCTGGTTATGACAGGGAACCCCACAGAGACAGCTGACCTGAGCTCTTAGAGCTCATGAACTCTGAACCAACAGTTAGGGAGCCTCCATGGGACACACCTAGACCCTCTGCATGTGTGTGACAGGTGTGTGTCTTGGTCTCTTTGTAAGCCTTCTAGCACTGAGATGAAGACCTGTCCCTGGCACTTAGCTGGGTTTTGGAAACCTGGTCCCCATGCTAGGTTACCTTGCCCAGTCTTGATGGAAAGGGAGAAGCTCAGTTGTGCCGTGCTTTGTTTAAGCCCACCGGAAGCCTGCACTTTTCTGAATGGACAGAAGGGGATGGAAGGAAATTGCAATCAGTATGTAAGATAAATAAAAAAAGTTACTAAAATAAAATAGAAAAAAATCCAGAGACCATCTGTTAACTGCTTCCTGCCTCTGTGCTCAAATACCCCATTCTCCTCTCCTACTAATATGAATGAACTCTGTATGTCTATCTTTCAAAAAATATTTCATTTTATATTTAAAAGAATTAAAATGTAAATATATTTGATCATACTGTTTCCTCCTCAAAACAAATTAACTTTAGGTTCTTTCTCAAAAAAACAAACAAAACCCAATACAACAACAGAACTCTTAAACCAGGAAAACAAAGGAAAACCCATATAAAAAAAAATACTGTCAAATTGCAACTAAATACAAGCTCACACACAAAACCAAATCACAACAAGAACAACAACAAAGCCCTGTGCAGTCCACTGTCCATCATAAATGCTGGTCAACTACCCCTGAGCATGAGGCCTGGCCTGGAGAGGCTGACAGACTTAGTATAATTCTACTAGAGAAACAGAGTTCAGTTATTGCTGTGCTCCTATCTTAAACCACCCCCTGTGAACTGGATTCCATCTGACCCCATTCACTCTAGGATATCAACCAGTAATTTTCTTGTCAAACTCTTATTTAATTTTTATACATAATTATTATTATTTTTAGAAATATATAGAAACTCTCTTGGCTCCACTGTGTCTGCCAGCTGTTATGCTGTCTCTGTAGCCAAACTCTGCAAGAGTTGTTTATAGCCATCATCTCAAACCTAACTCCAGCTCTTGAACCCCTATCAGTAAGAGTTGCAGTGATGAATGAGATATGGACCTTCTTCTGCTAGGATGGGTTTTGTAGGGTTTCCACCATGTTCAGGAGAAAAGGGGCAGAGGACATGCTTACTGCAATGTCCTCTAGGACAATGAGCACTAGTTCCTCTGTGCTCATGAAGGCTGAGCCGTCAAGGTCCAGAGCTGCCCTGGTTCCTCCACCCAAAGTGCCCAGGAGTAGGAGTTCCTTCCTGAGAACACCCTGGTTTGTTACTCAGCACTCATTGCACTGTGAACCAGGGAATCCTGGGAAGAATGAATAGGAAGATGAACTAAAAATGCTAACATTAACATTCACTGCCAGGTGCAGACCAGTAAGCAGCAGAAAAAGCACATCAGGAAAGATTTAGGCAAAGAGGAAGGACCTCGAAGATACGTAGGTCTGCTAGTCAGCATAGAGAGCTCCCAAAAAGAACTGTCACAGGATACACTACTTCCTGACCTCTTCCCCTGGTGACTGTATGATCCAATACTGGGCACCCTGACGACATAAACAGAACAGAAAGGTCTGCAAGGATAATGGGTGGGTACTTACAAGTAAAGGATTATTTGCCCAAGACAAATGAGCAAGCCTGGCCACACTTAAGTGCTCCTCATTCACACATTACCCATGGAAAAAGTCAGGTCAGTGTTCATGCACATACTTTATTGGGCAAACACCGCAGCAGCAATGCTCGGCATGGGCTCTATCACATTTGACCCTGCATTATCATGTAACAAACATGTACCTTCTCCACCAAACAAGAACTGAGTCTGGGTTACTTCCTCCACTGTTGTTGGCACTTCTGACTCAATCTATCTTTAATCTTTTCAAAGGCCATTTTTGTTCTGATTTGAAGTTTAATCCTGATGGGTAGGAAAGAATATGTCCTCTGTGATACGCTAAGTTAATTAAAGTGAATCTTGAAATTTCCAGAATCTTCCCTTTTTCTCAAAGCACAGTTCCATGGACTATATCTTTAATTCACTGTCGTTTCTAGCATTCACTCAATGAACACAGCAAACCAAAGTTACCAGCCAGTCATTTATTGTAGGGTCAATACACATGTTCTTCTGAGGAACACACTGAATTATTCATTCTCTTGACGGTCATAAACACATGATAATCTCTTTTACTGGTATATTTTTTACTCAGTTTGGTAAGGGAAAATAAAGATTATTACAAAATTATGAATCAAATGCAAAAGTTCTAATTTAACAACTAATAAAATGGTAGGATTAAAGACTGCTAGTCCTAATGTGTCACCAACACCATGCATTTCAGAGAGGACAACCCATCCACGTCCATGACAGCAGATGCTAGCAGAGAAAAGTGAAGCCCACCTGCTACAGACAATGCAGTCAATGAGGAAATACAAAAGGCCAGGAAAGTGCTGCCATGTGAGGAAGGCATTAGCTGTGCTCAAAAGAGGAAGTGAGGATGGTGAGACAAACACTTCTCGCCAGGATCCCCTCATCTGCTGCCGAGGTTTCAGGAGCTTTGGCTTGTCCTTGTCGAGCTGGAGAGACGAGGGAACCCACTGGTGTTTGGCCTTCAGTGTGGAACTCACAACACCCGCAGGAGGTCGAGTGAAATCCTCGACCGGGGGATGTCGATGCTGAGGACCTTCACCTCCACCCGCTCTCCGGGGCCCAGGCCCAGGCTCCTCCGCTTCTTCGTTTTAGATAGCTTTGCTTCCGTTATGTTTCGTATAGGAATCAGCCCGGACTTCCCCACCCCTATATCCACAAAAACCCCAAACAGAGTGGCATTCTCCACTTTGCCTGTAAGAACTGTGCCAACCTGCAGATCTTCCAGGCACACTATGCTTCTCTTGAAGTCAGGTTTATCGAAATCTGAGGAAAGAGGGAAAATGTTAGTGAAACCAAGAAGGCACTGTACTTAGGGAGATGGCATTCACTGAGTATTGATTGATACGGATGCCCAGATCAATAGTAGTCTTCGAGGGAAGAGACAAATGGACCTGAGGAGACAGGCCTGTCTTGAGAAAAAATATATCCTGGGAGAAACAGTTTACACAGACAATTCAAGAAAAATTTCTCAGACATTTTCTTCTCTCTAAAGACCATCTCACTAATGTGAACATGAACACAGTCTGAAGGATTTGGACAGATGGTCTCATTTTCTTTCCTGCAAAGGACGATCAGAGTGTACCTTTGCTTCGTGACCACACCAGACTAAATCACAAATGCTCAGAAAGTGCAAGCCCTGGTGACAGGAGAGTAGGAGTGAACTTTCAGTCCTGGATTCTTAAATTATTTCAAGGTGGTGACGGTTCCATTAGCTTTTGGAGAAACATGGGTGAAATCAAATGTTCTCTTCTTCCCACAAACTAGGAATTCAGGAATCAATTCTTTCTATTCTAAACACATCTATTCAATCAGGATGTACAGGCTCTTGATTACCTATGGCTCAGAAACCTACAGCAGCCAGGCTAGGCTTCTCTCTCCCACTCCAGTTCAGCTGATTGAATATTTACTGTCTCCTAACATTAGCACATGGCCAGGTGCTCAGCTGGATGCTAGATACACAGAGGCACAGACACCTAGGTCCTCATCTCACAGTCTTTACAACCCTTTCCCATCCATCCCACTATACATATTCCTATTCACCAACTCTAGCCCTTAAGTGAGCACAAAGCAGGTCAGTGATCATTCTGACTCCAAATAAAACAGCAAAGGCCTCGTGAGAAAGTGAGATGAAGAGTTCAGATGGGGCCTGTGAGTTGTCCATGGCTTGCATTTATCCCCACGGGCTCAGCCCCCTTCCCTAAAGTCACTGAGTGTTGACTCTAATAACAAAGCACACATTCTAGCTTGGATCTCCTTCGCTGAAACCTCATTCTTCCTCCGCCCAGTCCATTTCCCTTTCCTCCACAGCAGTTGGCTTCCTCTGATTACTTGCTGAGTTATCCTTGACGTTTGTAATAATCTAGTCACCTTTCTTTTCCTCCCTCAGTCCAACCACCTTAAGATCAGGATCTTCTAGAAAGAAACTCCCTACTCCTATTAAAAAAGACAAACCCTGCAAACCCTAAATCTCAACATCCTTATCAAGCACATTGATATGGGGACTGACTCTAGAATTTCACCTGATGCTGAATTCCAAAGCAGGAAGTGAAACCCAGGTTCTCAGGCCAAGGGCAGGATGGCTCCCCGGCCCATGTGGTAGGTTTCCATGCTTGGAAATTTTCTCCCCCTTATTTTCCTTGCAGAGAAGTCCAGCTGCTGCCAGTCCCCAAGGGGCTCAGTTTAACTTCATGAAAACCCGAGTCAAGAACCACCCAACCACTGAGAAACCCCAAATCCTCCAGGTACATGCAAACTTTAACATGTTGAGAGCTGTGGCAGCACACAGTCAGGCCACAGTCACCAGCTTATTCCTAATTAAGGAGATTAACTTGTAAGAAGAGCTTCAATAAAAAGGAATTAATTATGTCACTGAAAAAGACCTGAAGCCTGAGCCTGATGAGTAAAAAATAAGGCCATTAAGACAGGAAATAATTTTGAGAAAATGGAGAAAAGAGATGTAATACAAATACTATAATATGGAAGTGCCCAACATACTGCCTCCCCCATCTCCAAAGTATGACTCACCTGCCTCTCTCCCTTAGAAATGTGTTCAGTAGTAAAATCAGAGTTCTTAAACTGAAAGTTCTTAAAAATTGCAACTTAACTAGGGCAAAGGTTAGTTGCAAAGTTTGCTTCAAGAGACCTATTTGAAGTTGTTCTTGTCACACTGGAAAGCCCAGGTCCATCAGAGTTCCTCTCAGCAAGAGGCTCATGGAGACAGGCCTCTGCTCAGCTGGCTCAGCTGAGTGTTTGCCTTTGTTCTCAGTCCCCAGTGTCACCCAGATAATGAAGCAATCAACACCACGAGAGAAAACCAAGACTGATAGGAACAGCCGGTACAGGCTACCGGGAACTAAAGTGTCTTTGTCAACCATCCAGGTGGTGCATAGGCATGTCCTCACTACCACCCTGTATGAGAGACGCTGATCTTAGTGTTCCTGCAAAAGACAGTCATGGACTCCACATAGAGAGAGGTGGGCTTCTTGGCAGTCTGTGAGAACAGCCACTTTACATGAAGGACAACTGGGAGGCTTTGATACCACTGGTCTCATTGAGGGTTTTATTTTCTCCAGCTGCAATTCCATCTCAATGGGCCACTGCTCTCAACAACTAAGGCTATTATACTTCCTTTCTCCTCTACCTGCCCAGAAAGCCAAGAGCACTCTAAATTAGAAAGATGATCAACGCAGAGGTATCATCTGATTTGTTCACTGTGCTCAGTGACATGAAATCCAGAAACTGGGAAGGCTGAAATTTAGAAAGAAGATTTACTTTTAGGCATGGCCTTCTGGCACTTCAGACATAAAGATAGTTTAAGGACACTCAGAGACAGCATGCCTCCATGTATACAGTAGCACAGCACTTAAGATACATCCAGCCTAGTACACTGGCAAATTAATAGCAGGCAAGAAGACAGAGCCTGTTGTAGAATATTATTTTTAGATGTGTCACTTTTTTTTGTTCAATGAAACATTTGTTTAATGATGCAAAGATGTGTTGCATTCTTTTATATTGCATTTGTTTAACTCTGTGAAGCTGTGTTACTGTGCCTGTCTAAAACATCTGATGATCTAATAAAGAACCAATGGCCAATAGCAGGCAGGAGAAAGGTTAGGCGGGGCTGGATGGCAGAAAGAATATATAAGAAAATCTGGGAGAAAAAACAAAAAAGAGCAAGAACCAGAAGAAGAGGATTTCAGGGGCCAGCCCCCCAGCCAGCCACAGAGTAAGAGTGAAAGTAAGACTACAGAAGTAAGAGATAAAAGCCTAGAGTTAAAAAATAAATGGGATAGTTTAAATTAAAAAAAAAAACAAAAAACAAAAAACAAAAAACAAACTGGCTAGCAACAAGCCAAGATAAGGCTGGGGATTTATAAGTGAGAATAAGCCTGTGTGTGTGACTTATCTGGGAGCTGGGTGGTGGGACCCCCCAAAAAGCAAAACAACTGCAAGTGCCCTACGTCTATCTGACTCCATTTACCAACCCTAGAGACTGTGAAGGACAAACGCTGGCCCTCAGCTCTCTCCTGCAGAGGAAGACAGACTCTGCTCTACTTCAGGCATCTGCTGCTGTGGGGACCAAAGGTGCTGATGTGAGCCACAGGAAGCCATGGGCTACAACTCACCTGTTCGAAAGTCAAAGCTTTCGGGCTGGCTCAGACCATCAATGATCACCTGTAAGGTGTGTGTGGTTGTCTCTAGCCTTTCCGCAATTTTCTCTATACCTTCTTTTCCAAGAGATGAATTTATTTTTTGTTGCATTTCAGGCTTTCCAATCTCGTGCAGCATCCCTCCAATGAATGACAAAAACCTTCAGTGGGAAGAGAAGCCAAACATTTATCAGTAATATTACTTCTTACATTTCCTTGAATAAGTCATCTTCAAATTCTCTTCCCTCAGGTCACTATACATCAACTGGTTTTTATTGAGAGTGTCTCTGGTATGTTCTATCCTGTAATAAGTGACTTAGCTGAAGGGCATATGGGCAGGGGTGAGGGATGGGGGTGGAGGGGTGTATTTAAACTCTTATGCTATTTGCCAAGTATAGCACCTGCTCAGGGTTGGCCCAGGAACATGTTAGTGTGCTGTTTAGGACAATTCAGTGTCACGAGGAACATGATACTGCTCATGTCCCACATCCTTGCTGTCCATGTATATCTATGCAATGGAAGGGTGACCTGCCAGACTGCGAGTTCCAATGACACAAATGCCGCTGAGCCACACATAAATGAAATTACCTACAAAGCACAGAGTATTCAACAGGAAAATAAATCCCAGAGGGCAGCTAGGTGTGGGCTCATGCTCAGTAATAGCATGAGTAAGTAGCATGCATAATAGAACTCGGACAGCCCACAGCGACAGTATAAAAGGGGTGTGTGTGTATGGAAGAGGAATCTTTTTCCAAAAGAAGGCAAGTAAAATCATAGATAAATCTAAAGTTCAATGTTCTTTATATACTTTATATTCCACACTGCTGCCATGTTTGCTATGCCCTTGCTTACACATATACTAGACAATTACTGAGCAGAGATAAAAACCATAACAACACAAAACAAAAAATGACGGTTAAGATGCAGCCCTTCCAGCTTCTTGTGAGCTCCAGGCCATGGCTCTCTTTCTTGACGTTCCTTGGCTGAGTATTTTTCTACATCATTAAGTTCTACTTCCTATGATTAATGGCACTTTAAAAATGTCAACACAGTAATCAGACAGATAGTGATATTAATGCCCTCGAATTCTTTCCTCTAACAATGCCTCATGAACACAGGAGGGGAAAGGAAAGGGCTGAAGATCTGTCTCTGGATCTATCCCACATAGCAGGCAGCTGCACTGTGCAGAATGGGTTGGCTGCCATTCTGATCTGTTTGCACTGTTTTCAGGCAGAGCAGACTTCTTCAGCGATACTCTGGAGCTGATTATCTTGCATCTAGTGAGGAAAGGCCTCTCACCTTGAATTTAGTGAGCTTATCTCTTGAGTTCAAATGTGTAACCTTTCTACATTTATAGAGCTGTATTTTTTATTTTAAAAGATTCTCTAGCATCCAACAAATTCTCTTGAGGAAATATTTTGGTTAGTAGTCTAATAAAGACAAGGAGTGATGTTTCAATCCTTCTTTGGACGTGAGCATCATCTAGAGGCCAGGGATATTCACCTCCTCAGTCTATGTCTATGGCTTCCCCAGCAGGTAGAGAGGCAGTCTGTATGTTGTGTAGATGATAAAAGCAGCACCATGGGCTGATGACAGGGTCCATCTTCTGTAGCTCTGACTGATAGGGCAGATGACACAGGAGTGTCTGCCCACAGCTAAATCTCCTCTATAACTTTCTTAATAACCCTTGCTCTTTGAACAGCCCTTTCTGGTACTCAGTAATTTGAATTTACTTGCATGCAACTGATTACTATGTAAAGCAACTTTCCAGCTCCCCAAGTCTGGCTCACACCATTAACCGTTTGTTAAGATGCCTGAAATTAATGGAGATTTATATATATATAATTAGTAAAGCTATGGCAGAAAACTTCCCAAAGCACCCACTCATCAGGCCACTCAGAGTTTTAAGATTGCAATGTATATGCATACACACACACACACACACACACACACACACACACACACACATAGGAGAGGTAGTAACTGCTACAAAATCACATCCATATGAAAAAGTCTGCTTATAGTGACTGCAGCTGTAAGAAGAAAATCTGTTTGTTTAACCTGGGAGTGCATTTCATATATCATTTTCATCCTCACCAAAGCCTGAGGGCGGTAGCCACTGAAATCAATAAGAAAGCATCCTGTCTGCTTCCAGCTAATGCTCTGTATTGATCATCCTATTTTTAAACAACGAAGGGACAAAGTTAAGTAGTTCTTGCACTTTGAAAAAACTTTCTTAAAGTTGACCAGGCCACAGAAAAAGCCAACAGAAGGGAGGAGAACTGGGGAGGACGAGAGCCAGCATTGGGGTGGATCTGGCCCTGACTATGTCTCAGATATGTCTGGCTGCCCAGGATAGGAGGAGACACTTCATGCTCAGGAAAAAGATTCTCCAGATTCCAAATTTCCCTCCAGAACTCAGAACTAAGGCCAACACAAAGTACTTTTTAGTTCAAAAGTACAAAAGGAAAAAACATACTTTAAGAAGCCTGGAACCCAGAATGATAAATCTATTCCAAGCAAGTGTTTCTTCTCATCTTATCCCAGAAATCTTGAAATGTAGGAAACAGGAATTGAGGGAGACTTAGTTGCCTTGGCCAGGCAGCTATTCTCAATCACTGGAGTCTTGTCTCATACCTAGGTGTCTGTGCCACTGAGGGTATGTAAACATTACTGTTATATTTGCTAAGATAGAACAGCATGTGTGTTGGGTAACATCACACTGGCACTGTACAATTTAGTGGCAGATCACTTCTAGACAGTAGGCAGTTAGCACGGAGTAAATCCTACAAAGAACGTCTTATACACAAGCTTTTAAAGGGACAGTTGTCACAAGTCAATGAGTTATTAAAGGCATCGTCTTGTTTTCTCTACTGTCTCTGAAAGCCTTTTTCCATTTGCTAAGGACTGCTGTTGGAGCTGCTGTTTTTATTTAATATGTAATTTCATCCATCGTACTTAAAGTAAGAAAGTAGCATAAATGCAACAAATAAGCACATCATGTTCTTTTAACACACATCTGCACGAAGTTAAAACACAGACCTTGCAGCGGAGACTGTGCTTACCCTTCAAACACAAAGCGCCACAAACTAACGCCGCTGATGTCTTCAACAGACACTTGCACCAAAGGCCAGGGCTTTCTCCACAAAGAAAGAGAAAAGTCTTGGTAAAAAACTTTTCAACCAAAGAGGAAGAAATTCTCCAGATTCATAAGACTTTAGAAATGGCCATTCAGATTTACATAATCATTTCCAGCAAGGGATTTAGGAGTACAGGGGTTTGTTACACAGAGCAACGTGACACCCTGCAGAGCTTGGGTGACAGAGCACCATCACTTTAGATGGTTTACAACCCAGAGGGGGAGGGGAGAACCAGCCATGTTACCACAGCAAAGACCACAATTTTCAGAGACCTTCATAGTTATTTCATTTTAATTTTGTTGACAAGTAAACAATTAAACACAAGAGCAAAGTCATTTTGGAAATGAGAGGAAACAAAAGGGGTAGGCAACAACTGGTAATGTGTGGAGAAATTCCTCAGCATGGGGGAATTGGGCTTTAGACTGGTGGTGTATGTTACATGGTGGGGCACTGACTCACAGCCCAGCAATGGTTTGCTACTCTAAAAACTTCAGACACTGTGTATAGTTTCACATCTACTACTTTAAAGAGGAGAGAAGAAACATGAACTCAGTGTGGCAAAAGATAAGCCCCCCTGTGTCTCTACCACTACCCAGGACTGCTTTACGCAGGTGCACCACACACAGAGAGTTCAGTCTGGCTTGATGGAGAGGGTGCCAACTTGACCGTATCAGATTTCTTGTGATCACATCAGGTGACAGCCATGGGGGCTGCTCTTTCATAGATAACAACCTTTCAAATTTCTCCTGGGTAAACCAAGACACAGGCCTGGGACAAAATCCTTAAAAATCTGTGCTGGTATAAACCCAAGATACAAGTGAAAATCCAAGTAATGCGCATTTCTGAAAGGCCCTAGAGCTGCCGATTGCTGTACAGAAGCTAACAGAGCAATAATAGAAACAGCCACAGAAAGAGTAGAGTAGAGAACTCCCCACAAGAATGTACAGCTGACTAGGTTTAAAAATATAATGGAGATAAATATCCTGAAAAATATAACAGGGCTTGCTGTGAAAACATTCACACTGTGCCCTGGGAGTGCAGTTTTAATCAGTATACACTATCTAGGCCAGAGTAGGGTCCCTTTAGAGTCTCCCTGTGGCACCATTTAAAATATCTAAATGGACTGTCTCCTGCATCATTGAGTAGCAGAGTCACCCAGACCTAAGAACTGGTGCCATGAATTGAGGGAGGCTGCAAGGTAGTTTTTTTTTTTTTTTTTTTTTTTTTAAAGCACTCGCTCTCACCTCCTGCAGACCAACAAGACAATTCCTTCTGTTGCAGTATGTTTTTTCTTTTTTTGGCTTGTTTTGGGTTTGGGAGGTTTGTGACTTGGAGTTTGTAACTTGGTCTGTGTGCCCGCAGCTTTTGTCTTTTGAAAGAAATGAAATTATACACTTATATATTTTATACTGTTTGGCCCATATCTTAAGTACATTATTAGCTAGCTTTTTTATTTTAAATTAATTTATTTTTATGAATCTACTTACCACATGGCTCACAGCCCATGGCTCACTTGAATTTTTATATGTTTTTTTTTTTTTGGGGGGGGAAGGATGGCGACTGGCAAACTCCACCCTTCTTCCTACCTGGCTGCCTCTGATTCTCCACCCACTTCTATGGTGCTCTACACAGGCCAAAACAGTTCTTTATTCACAGTACACAGAGAACATTCGTACCGTTAGACAACGCACAGAGGCAGATCTCACTGCATGTTGCTGTAACCGTAGGAGAACCTGTTCTCATGCAGCCGTTTCGGTCCAATTGTACATTTCAGCCCTTCAGTATAGGGAATGCATCTACTGAACAAGAAGGTGCCAGTTCAATGTCCTCACATTATTGTGAGAATTCTATCTGGTATTATAATAAAAACCCAGAGCCTCATATTGGGGAAAAGCTGATATATCAGAGAGACAGAGGAACAAACCACAGACACTTCTCACCCAGCCAACTCCTGTCTCCATGAATCTTCCTACTGCCTGGGCATGTGGTGAGGGGAAGAACTTCTGCCTTCTGCCTTATCTTTCATTCCCCTACCCAGCTATCTCAATTCCTGGTTCAACTTTCCTAGTGGTAGGATTAAAGGTATGTACCACCACTGCCTGGCTCTGTTCAGCCTTGAACTCTCAGAGACCTAGAGTACCTCTGCCTCCTGAGTGCTGGGACACATGGGTCACCACTCCCAGATCTTCCTGGCTTGGATCTGTGGGGTGGCTCTGTCCTCTGATATTTCAGGCTATTTTTTACTAAACATACAATATTAAACATTACATGCCTTCTACAAGTTCAAGTATTAGGATGATTATCCGTTTAGAGATAGGGGAAGACGACACTCTCAGTTTAATCAAAGTATTTAAGATTGGTAAGGCAATAACCAATGTCATCAACAACATTGGTCACCTATTTCTGAACACTGAACAACTTGGCTGTGAGCCACCTACTATATAACTATCACAGTTAAACAGAAAGGTTACAGAGAGAGAGAGAGAGAGAGAGAGAGAGAGAGAGAGAGAGAGAGGTATATTGAAAATTTCTCACAATTTAAAAGAAACCATCCTCCCAGACAAAACACAGCCCAGTGCCCAGTGAGAGCAGATGTGTCCCTTTTGACCATCTCCTTTGCAGTGAGCCTAGGCATTCTCAAATACACATGCCCTATCTCAAATGATGAGGATTTGCTAAAATCAAAGCCTTGTGACAAAGGAATGTGACAAAATGCCGAGGCCAATTAAAAATACACTGGAAAAACTGTTTAGCTCTGTTCAGTAAACATTTATTTCATGCGGAGAGATATTACAACAGGAAACCAGAGCCTTGGCTTTGAGCAAGCTTCCAGGGGACTCTGGGAAGGAGAGGCCATTGGGACAGTCTCCCTCTGCCTGTCCTCTGTGAGGCAGGGCTTTATGTCCAGATGGGCATATACCTTCAAAGTGCTCAATAAACATGCATTTCATTCTCTAGAAAATCTTACTGCTTATGTAGCTTTGCAGATAAGAGACTCAAACCCCCGGGACATTAAGTGACCAGTGTAAAGTCACACGGCTGGAGCTAAAGTCAGACATTCACATCTTTACTGGTACTTCGACCCCCTGACTTCAGAGGAGCTTCAGTGCAGATACAAGATCCAGATTGCTGATAAAATTTGGCACCCAGCACTACTGCCTGGGAGCAATTTATTATTATTTTTTAAACCAAATTTGAAAGAAAGAAACTTTCTGAGTTACTGAGTAAGGGTTGAACAAAATTAAGTTAGTGGTTTCAAAGGCTGCAGCCTCTATATAGTTCAAAAACACTGTGTTTAGAATTAATATAATTTAATTTACTGCCTGTAAAGCCGTAATGTGGATTAGTGCCTGTGACCATTTGAAAGAGGAGGGTAAATAAAGCAAAAGTATCCAGAAGCACACAGGCAGATGAAGCCAGCCACTCCTGAGAGACAGATTTCATACCACAGGGCCAACTGTCACTGATGTTCCCTCCCCAAAACTAGCAGCAGCTTACTAATATCCAGGATCTAGGAAAATCTCTGGCTGCCTGCTGAATGGCTAGAGACACTCAGTTATAGTAGGGAAGTAGAGTCGAGCTGCTCATTAATGATGTCACAGAATGAGAGGACAAGCTGAGACTCAAATCCACAGCCCAACTGGGGGCAGGAAGGCAAGATAACAGGAGACGGAATCAATACCTTCCTGAGTGTCAGGCCCCAGATACTTGGACTTGAGCAAGAGCAGACACGGAGAAGGGCAGACAAATACTCTAAAGCCAGCATGATTCCCCCGCCGGCCAGCTGGCCAGCCTGCAGCTCCCTTTGGTCTTCTCCAAGGGAGTAGCAGAGAAACTCACCTTCTTTCCAGTCCTGGGCACTAGTATTAATATGAAATAACATGCACACACACACACACCCCGCCCTGGAGAAGCTATTGTGACTCCCCTGCTGTTTTCTGTAGCTCAGCTGACAGCACGTGCTTGGGGACAGTCAACAGTGATCACTACAGTCACTGCCATGCTCCAGGAGCTAGGGACATGGCATGCATTACCCAGAGACATGACATCAGTGCCACCATTTTACTAATTTAGCAGACAAGTAAACTGAGGCCAGGGATTTGAGGTCAAACAGCCAGGATCTGAAGAAGCAGTCTGAAGCCTTCCCTTCCTTGGGTCCTCCACAAATGCTGCCAGGAGCTTCACATGGGCTGCGCTGGAACAATGTGTGTGGTATATCTTGGAGTGCCATAGCGTGGTCATCCAATTCCTCAGCAGGCAGGTTCTCTGTCATCATTTCAACCTTTTGTGGTGGCACTTCTGATATGCTGAGTAAACTTCCTGGGAAGGCCTGCTTTCTCTGGGGACCTACCCTTGCATCTTTCCAAGGCTGGAATTACAGGTTGGCAGCAGGCCCCACCTAACGTTCACTTGATTCTGGAGACGCAAACCCTGGTCCTCACACTGTGCATCAAGAATTTTATCCTCTGACTTACCTCCCTAGACTATTTGCCTCTCTCTCTCTCTCTCTTTCTCTCTCTCTCTCTCTCTCTCTCTCTCTCTCTCTCTCTCTCTCTCTCTCTCTCTCTCACACACACACACACACACACACACCTTAAACTAGCTTCACTTCTAGCTGGGCACAACTTAGTATAAGGTCACAAATCCTCTACAGACAGTTCTGAAAGAGAAGCCTGGAAAGCAGAGTACTGGGGGTGTGCCATCTGCCCCACTTAAGCAGGACCCCAGAGGGTTTCCCCAGCTGTCCTACTACTGGCCCGTAGGAGCTGGTCAGGATCCTTCCACCCACTGTGTGCATCAGATGGAGTCACCCTACTTTGGGTCTTAAAAACGCACGACAGCTTCTTGGTAAATCAAGTCGACAGTGCCTGGTTTTTGTACCTTAGTTCCTCTCTCTCCTGTGGAAGCAAGGTGCCAAGCTTATGTCATCGTTTTTTGTCCTAGAGCTGAATTTTAAATTCATAGATATTCACCCTCTCAGAATACATTTTGTTGCATTGATTAGAAGAGGCAGAAACAGGCAGATCTGCAGTAAGGAGGCCACTTCCAGAGCGCCAGGACATCAGCACTGAGCTGACAGGAACCACTCTCTGGACCGGCTCCCTGGCATACAATGAGGGCATCACATACTTTCCTCTTGTTATACCGGCTCTTCTGGGAACCAGTCTTCTAAAGTTTTCTCTAACGACCCAGATGGAAACAGCATACACTTTATCAAAATGAGTGCTGAGTGAGTCTTGACGTGAAATTTCCTGGCATTTTTCAAGTTAGACTGCGAGCACAGGAGCGTTGGAGCTTAACTATCGGCAGAGCATCAGATTCTTGATGCAGCAGACTCTGGGCCAGTGCCAGGTCTCATGTGACACAGGGGCTCGGCAGAACCTGCAGCCAGAGCTCCCTCCTCTCTTAACACAAGAAGAGAAATCAGATCTGAGCCCAGCTCCTAGAACAACCAAGATGGCAGGACAAAGGAGGGGAAGGGTGGAGGGGGCAGGGACCCTACTCACATTCTTATGGGGCCTGCCTCCACTCAGAATGCTGCACTGATTTTATTTATGGCTAGTCTCCAACACAATGAAACTATTCACGTGGTTATGTAAGGATTTCTCCACACCAAAAAATGCAGAGAAAAATGACCCATTGGCCTTCCTCTGACAGGGCACTGGAAGCAGACATAATGCTCTGTGAAGGTCCATGGGATTCTGTTTGGAGGGCTGAAACCCTTTCGGCACACTGGGATTCTCAAACAGGCACTTAGTTGGTGTGGGGATGAGGCAAGGATCCCAGGGAAGGATGACTCAGTGTGTTCCAGCAAAGCTGTGCATGCACATTGATCTCAGCAGTTTCAGACTACGGAGAAAGAAATGTTGGAAGCAAAGCTAAACATTTCACCTTGTTCTGTGAAAGTTCACTGCTTTCTTTTCCTCAGTGTTCTACACAGTTCCCTTTCCTTCTCTAGTCTCTCATTTATTCTTCAAACTGCTGGGTCGGTCTTTGCTGGGTGCTATGGATACAGGGCTGAGCTAGATTCTCATAATCCCCCCGGAACTTAGAGCCTAGACAACTAACTAACCTTGAATTTAATTGCTACCAGCCTAACAAGTCTGATGCCAACTTTTCAGATGCATTACTTATGTTATGGGCTCAAGAACGGTCAAGG
The DNA here is from genome assembly GCA_004025045.1 of Sigmodon hispidus. Taxonomy (NCBI): domain Eukaryota; kingdom Metazoa; phylum Chordata; class Mammalia; order Rodentia; family Cricetidae; genus Sigmodon; species Sigmodon hispidus. The sequence continues at coordinate 328,903 of PVIH01000233.1, forward strand.
AGGGCCAAAGCTTTAGCTGAGCTACGACACTGTGGTTTCTTTGTTTGCCATCCACACGTCTATTGTGAATATGTACGACAAAGTGAAGAAAAATACAGTTACACAAGAGAAGGTATTTAATGACAAAGTTCAAATCTAATCCAATTTTTTTTATTTTATTCAAAACAAGTCTTTTTTTAAAGACCCCGACCTCTAAGATCTGTTCAATATCTTTGTTTTAAAAGACTTTTTATTTTCACTTGTTTTTAATCTGTGCATGAAAATGTGTCTTTGTGTGTGTGTATGCTCACTGAGGTCAGGAGATCCCTAATGCTGAGTTCCAGGTAGTCACTTGATGTGGGTGCTGGCAACCGAGAGTCCTCTGCAAGAGTAACAAGTGCTCTTACATCACTGAGCCATCTCTCCAGCCCTTGCTACTTTTTCTAATGGTTCCAGTATTTACCATATGAATTTTGTTTGTGATGATTTGGGATGTGTAGCATACTGCAATAGGGTGTGAAGAACTGGAGCATGACTAGAGATAATCTATGTTCTCAGATGCTAGACTATAGATAACAGTTAGTAAGCGGCCATCCTGAAGCTCACAGGCATCCCTGACAGTTCTGGGTAAGAGCTGCCTCACAAGATCAGTTTCCAAGCCTTTGTACTGAGACACTGAAAGGATGAGCTCATGTGATCCCATATGAAGCCGGCTGTGGTTGGAGCAAGACTTCAGGAGGTCCAGTCTTCGACTTTAAGCGTGCTTGCTTGAGCTGCTGAGCAGGCAGCTGAACGCAGTGAGCTTTGGAAGAGTGCTGTAGAGTAAGAGTAAATTGAGGAGCCATGCACAGTGACGGTCTCAAAAGCCTTGAGAATGAAGAGGCCATGAGGCAGTAATCTCTCCAGCTTTTCAGTATCTTTTTGCTAACAGTGACTTTCCACTCTGTCCTCCACTAGCATCCCTGGTGTTCCTATTGCTCTTGTCACCCATAACTTATTACTGTATTTCATGTCATCTGTCAGTGAAACTTATCCAGAGAACGTGCACACAGCTCAGTGTTGCTGCTGCTGTCTGGGTGTCTTGACTTGGCACTGCACTTTGTCTGCCTGATCCCAATGCTTCTTCCTCTGTCCCTACAGTCTATTCCTACCACAGCAGACATCGGCAGTCTTTTCATCATGTCACTCTCCACCTTTTAACCCAGCTATAATTCCCACTAAATATTAAGATCCATTCCTTCTGATCCCCTCAAGTTAATGCTGTCAAATATGGCAGCAGGGGTAAGTGGTTTAGGACAGTTTTGATAAGTAGCTCACTGGTTGGGAAAGTAATTTCAAAAGAGGAATAAGGATAGAAAACTGAAAAGGGATGAGAGGAAAAATAAGGGTCAGAGGCAGACAGCTCAAAGACACTCGGTGATGAAAAGCAGGCAGAATGGGCAGCAATATCTTTATCTGTCTTTTCCGAGAACGCAGAAGATGTTTGCTGCCTTCAGCTCTCAGGAGAGGACACTGGATCACAGCAGTAAGACATCTGAGCTAAACCAGCAGGCAAGGGTTAGGGTTAGGGAGAAATACAGGGGTAGTCCTGCAATCTCACAGCACTAAAATATGTTATTCTCCTAGCTGCTGCTTCCTTCCTTCCTTCCTTAGGGGTAGGACAGGCAGGACACTGAGACCACTACCGTGGCCAGCGCTAACAGTCTCAACAGTGGCACAGAATCCAAGGTAGAAACAGAATCCCGAAGCAGAGATGCTAGAGGAGACCGGGCAGAATGAGTAGAGAGACGGGTGCAGCTAGAGGAGACTGTAGGGGAGTCTCAAGTTCTTCAGTGAGGAAGGAAGTAAAGGCCTGTGAATGGGACAAGACCCAGAGACAAGTTAAAGGAATACAGAAGACAGGGCAGAAAGAATGTTGGTTTTCCAGTTCCAGGTTTGCGTCTATCTTCCAGGGTGTGAGTTCTTCCACCAGGTGTCATTGAAATGCTGTCAGTCCTCACACTTTCCACTGACTCCTGGCTTTAGGTCCTCTATCTTCTTCTCTTAACTAGGAAGAAGGTGGGTACTACTCGTCTGCTTACTTTACATATTTTAAAACACAAGGCAAAGGAATTCTTTTAATGCAACACATCTACAGTAGAATGGTATAAAACTCTGCCTGCACTAGAGAACATCCATTTTCCACAGGCCCTTCAATAAAATAAATAGGCAAAGCTTCACTTAGGAGACAGAGGTGTTTTCTTCAGAGGTAGGAAGGATGCTCTCAGCCGAGGATGTTAGAGAATGCCCAAGGCAGATACTCCTACTACTCACGTTTTTTCCTTATGGGTACCTTACTTTCTGTGAACACCACACACTGTCTTTTAGAGCACAATACTCTTAAAAGACCATGACCAGTGACAGCATTCAAATCTGGCTCCAGTTTTAAAAGCATGATCCAGTTAACAGCTCAGGCTTTGACTGACAGTAGACCTGCTTTAAATCTTGGCTCTACTAAGCTAAGTTGTCTCAGGCAACTTACTTTCTCCTTCTGAGACGTAGCCAAGCTGAAGTGGAAATAGCAACAGCACTAGCTTCCTGGGGTTGCTGTGAGGTATACACACCGTGGTCCATCTAAAATGCCTGGCAATGAGGAAGCAGCCAATCAATGTTTGATCTCACTGGTCTATCAACAACTCTTTACATTACATTACTTACTTACTCATTACATTAATTACTCATTACATTAGCCTCCACTCTCCATCCTGTGAACACCTGTCCCTCTTTTGTCCTACCATCTGCATGAAGGGACAAGACAGTCCTGTCTGGAAATGAGCCTCCACCCCCACCCCCGAGTTTAAATTCTGCCGTTTTAGTGTGTTCCATTAAGAGCATATCACCTCGACTAATCTTCATGTTTTCCAGGCCCTACCACATTCCAAATGGTGACTAGAACCATACCAACAAAAACCTAAGGAGTAAATATTGGAATCATAAAGAATATAAAAAATTAAGGGAGCACTAGGCTTCCCTGAGATGAGGATATTAAAAGAAGAGGCATCTTACATTAAAGGAAGAAGAAATTTAGTTATCAACATTAAACATTCCTATTTTTCAAGCCATAACATTAAGAGCAAATAAAAAAGGTAAACAATGGCAACTAAGTTTTCAGCTCACACAATGACAGACTTCAGGATACCAAGAACCTGACAGACAAACAAGAGAGAATCACACAAATACAATAAGGATGGTGCCGTTAGGTCGGCTGGAGGCATCTGCAGGTACTGCCAGCAAAGATTCAATCAAGCACAGATCAAAAGCATCTGGGAGGCTGAGAGATGGCTTGGTGGTTAAGACACCTAGGACACTATTGCAAGTAGGAACTGTCTACGTCCAGTGCCATCTAGACAAGGTATGTGAAAGTCAGATATGACTGCTACAGCTCAGGCCTAGAAAACACACCAAGGGAGAGTAGGTAATTACACATCTCATCTCTATATTTCTAAGGTCAATAGGAGATCTCCATGCCAAGGACATTTCCTATGAATGAGTCTACAACTGTGTTGCTTCTGGACAAATAGGTCACCCCCAAAGGAAGCACAGACAGAAGGAAAGTCACCAGTTGGGCATTGATAGTCCACCAGTGGAAACTGGTCCCTGCAAATGCTGGCAGTGATGCTTTCCCACCTGGGGAAATGAGGACTGCCAAGGCTTGAATCCTGCTGATAGCCTTCCAAGCTAGTACATTACTTGGCAATGCATGTGAAGACCCACAGAAGCTTTTGAACCTTTGGCTAAGCAATGGACATCCATCACAAGGAAGCACTATGGAGAGCTATTATTACTAAATTATAATCATTTACCCAGTTGGGGGAGAAATCTAGATTTAAACAAGAGGGATATATACATACAATAGAAGCAAATTAAAGAATCTTATAAATCATATTACAAATAGATTAAAGAAAGACAAAAATGCATAAAAATTAAGAAAGACTAGTTTGTACAATATAACATGCTAATTATGTTCCCATAAAGATATCAGAGTTTTATATTGAAAATATGTAATTTTTTTTTTTAATCTGCACAGATCTCAGAAAGGACTTTGAACTTTGGATTTTTAAACAACGTTGAGACTGTGATAGATTAGAGGGACTTTTGAAGTTGCACTAAATGAATATTGCATTATGATATTGTTAGAAGTTTATGAGGGCCAGGGCGTGGAATGTGGCAGTCTGAATGTAACTGGCCCCCATAACGTCATTGGGAGTGTCACTGTTATGAGGTGTGGCCTTGTTGGAGGAAGTGTGTCACTGTGGGGTGAGCTTTGAGGTCTCTTTTGCTCAAGCTATACTCACTGTGACACTCAGTTCATTTCCTCTGCCTGCAGATCAAGGTACAGAACTCAGCTCCTTCTCTAGCACTATGCCTGCCTGCACGCCACCATGCCCACCATAACGATAATGGACTGAGCCTCCCAGTGAAATGTTTTCCCTTGTAAGAGTTGCCATGGTCATGATTATTGTGGTAATGACTTGTTGTGAGATATGTTTAAAATGATGTTTATTTTGTGAGAATTATTTATAGAACAGAGGAGGTTTTAAGAAGAGGTGAAAGGGTCAGGTTGTAGTGTGTGGGAGCGCTTTTAACTGAAAAGTTTTTGTCTACACGTCACACATCTGGAACTTGTGTCACCAGTCTGGAAACCGCACGAGAGGTCTCGGCACTACGAGAGAGCCCGCCGGCTTTTTGTCTTGTTTTTTTGGGGGGGCCGTTTTATTTTTGATGCTTTTTTTTTTGTTGTTGACCACGCCCCTCTCCATTCCAGCACTCAATTTACTTAAACAGATTTTGATTTCCTGCTACACATGATGTCTCTTCACAGCAACAGAAACCCTAAGACAGCCCCTCATGATACTCCTATGCATTACACTGAAGGGTTTGCTCATTGCAACAGGTAAGGAAAAAAAACCATAAAGATTAAAGTGGAAGAGGTAAAATTTTAATCTTTTTACTGATGATCTAAATTTATGGATTAAAAAAAAAAACATAGTAAAACTAATACATGGATTTAGCAGATCTGCAGGGCAGAGTTCTCCACAAAGACCAGCTAAAGCCTTACACACCAGGGAAGAGAAGCTATAAACTAGGAATTGCATCTATAATGTCACTGAAAACACTACACAGAGGCACATCACAAGTAACAATTATGCATATAAACTAAAAGATTTGCCTAGAAAAATAAAAGGCCTAAATTAACAGAAAGACAAAATTAGTTAGCTTTTACTTTTTTGTTTGTTAAGACTCACTAAGTAGTCCTGGCTGGCCTTGAATTCTCATAAAGACTCACCCTCTTCTGTCTTCTGAGTGCTGCGACTAATGGTGTGTGACACCATGCCCACCTGACTGACTGACATCTATTATTTTTTAATGAAAATTAACAACTTAACTCTAAAAATTATAGGAAAATACAAATAATCTGTAACACCCAATAGAGATTTCGTGTGGATTTGCTATTTGAGAATTTGAGTTCAACAGTAATCAAGGTAGAGAGGCACTGACACTAGGGTTGACCCATCAGCAAGGACGAGGCAGGAATCTTAGTGGTAGAGTCCATGCCTAGCATGTGAAAGGCCCTGGGTTCCCCAGCATGACACAACACAACAAAACTATAACAAAACCCTAACAATTCTAAACAGACTAATGAAACAAGTTCAGAGCTAGAAATGGACCCACATTTATACAGACATTTGATTCTCCATGGAGCTCTGGGTAAAGAAATGATTGAGTGTACATGCATGCCTACATGCATGCATCTGTGAGAAGGGGAGGGTTGCTTTACCTTTTAAAAGCCATGTTTGACACTATTTTGTGTTTAGAATCCTTTTCTGAGCTCTTTCAGGTTTTATGTGAAAATTTCAGCCCCACATTGGGTGGCATATATAAATGGATATTTCCTGTCTCACCGGTAACTCCCAAATACTCAGTAGCTGCTTCCCAATTAGAGGCTTATATTAATTATAAATGCTCAGCCAGTAGCTCAGGCTTATTACTAACTACTTCTTACACTTAAATTAAGCCATAATTCTTATCTATGTTTAATCACGTGGCTTGGTAGCTTTTCTCAGTACAACATTCTCATCTTGCTTCCTGTGCATCTGGCGGGCCACACCTCACTCTGCATATATTTCCTGCCTGACTACTGTCAAATTAGAATTTTATTAAATCAAGACAAATCTTTACAGTGTACAAGAAGATTATTCTACAGCAAGTGAGCACATCTGTGTGTCACTGTTTCTAGGATACTCAGTGATACATTTGTGTTTCAGTTTTTCTGAGAAGCTCTAAAAGTGATAATTTTATCAAACTCCTGGGAGGTTTCTGCAGAACTGGCTTCAGGAGAAGGGAAGAATGCTTGAGGATGAAGCATTCATTCTTGCTGTTGTTTTAATCTTCAAAGAGTTCTGAGTTACATTGACATAGGTATTTCCCGAAAGTCAGCAAATGCACACTTAAAATTTAATTTCTTGTTAATTTTATGAGAGGAAAAAGCCTAGAAATTATCACGTTATAAATAAAGAATTTAGTAAAAAAGTACATTGATGTCTATAATGTTCTGATTTCAGTAGTTGGATAAATTTGTTGATAAATAGATGGATAGAAAGGCAGGTGCAGTGATATGCTAATATCTAGATGCAAGTATAGAGGAATTCTCTGCACACACCAATAATTCTCATAATCAAAACACGGGGGAGGGCAGACTGCCATGGTGTTGATGGACAAACTTCATGTCTCCTTTTCTGAGTTATTCCTGTACCTTTGTAATAGCAAATATTGTTGAGAAAATAAACATTTGCCACAGCAAGCAAATACAATGATTTCAAAGCAATCTATAGATTTCATATTTTAGAATAAAAGTTAAAACAAATGGGTCCCAAATCCACTACTGTGTAATTCAATCAGAACCTTAGGAATTTTGGATATGTTATCAAACCACAGGTTTTGAAGTAACTGAAAGTTTTAAAGATAAATATGCAACTAAAAAGTTGTTCTGGGGTCAATAAAATGGGTTGGTGGGTAAGTCATGATGCCAACCCTGATGGCTAGTCTAGTCTCAGGACCCACATGGTATAAGGGGGGGGAGTGCTGATTCTTCTGGCCAGTTGTTCTCTGACCCACTCCACACATGAACACAAAAACAAATACAATAAAATAATTTAGTCATTTTCTTTGAACACTTTATATTAAGTTTCTCTTGTACTGAAAATAATCTCAGCATTGTTCTCTGTTAATGTGTCCCAACTAAAAGTACATTAGACTATAATAACTCAACAGAATAGAATTTCTTGGAAAAGCTGGCTGTTTATAATTTCAAAAAGGCTTTGTCTTTCAAAGAGCACAAATTATACCAGGTACTAGTCAATTGAGTCACGCTAATTTTCAAAACAAACAAAGAATGCCATGCAATTTCCACTCCACACACTTCTCCCCTAGAGCCAGGGCTTCTTGGTTTGACACAGTTCCCAGAAGAGCAATAAAATAATGTGTGGCCAACTTAGCAATGAAGGACTTCTGAAAACTGCCATCATGCTAAGTACAGCCTTGAGTCTCAGCTCCTATTATGCCTACCCAAAGGCCTTGTGCTGTACAGAACTCATTGTGCACATGCAGAGCTCTGGAGCTGGCCTCTGGCTTACCTGACTGCTATGTTGTAAGATTCCGGATGGATACAAGTCTGGTCCAGGGGGTTTGGTGTGAGAGTGACATCTGCCGTGTTCTTCTTTTTGCTCAGCTTCTCACTGGTGAGTGTGGCAGCTCCCTGGCTCTGGCCTGAAGAGTCAGTGGCCTGACTACTGTAGTCAGAAAAAATCATAATAAAAAGAGAGGAAGTGGGGCAGAAAGGCAAAGAAATGTGAACTAACCATGCACATAGCCCTCTGCTATGCAAACCACACACAGAGCAACCATTTACTTCACAAAACCTACCACAGTTTGCTTAAAATATTATTAATACAATTTTCTGCTATAATTCAGTCCATATAAATGGCATTCTAGGGGAAATGAAGAAATAAATAAAATCACCATCATCATTGTAGTAAGATGGCAAAGACAGTTTCTCAGAGCTGAGAAAAACCAAGTTCTCAATAGAACCCACTGAATGTACCATCAGACCATGGAGTAGCAGTCACATCTGACATATCAACAGCACACAGACAACAGTTTTCAAAAGAGTAAAATCAAACATAGTATTTAAAGACAGACAAGCCAAATCAGACAGTCATTAGAGGTCACACTGCAAACAGGAGATGTCAGAATGTGGACAAATGACCTTGACGGTGTAAGAAAATGCTCTGAATGCAGCGTCAAACCAGCATTCAATAGGAGGACAAACCAAAATATCTCTAGACGTGTAAAACTTCAGCAAAACCTACACGGCAATAATATGCAAAACCTATATAATAATATGCACTACAGAAACACTGGAAAGTACAGAATCAAAAAGAAACATTAAATACTTATCAATGTTACTAAAGTGTATACATAAGAATGTATATATAAAAATCTAAATAATGCTACTGTATGCATGCATGTGTGTGTGTGCTCCTACATCTCAACATGAAGGAAAACAGACTAAAGAGAAACAGGCTTGGAAACTGGGGAAAGTCGCAGGTTTCCAACCTTCTTTTGGAATACAGCTGCTGACTAAATAAAAAGACAAGAAAGAGGAGAAAGTCTGATGGGAAAATACGGGAGACGGAAGAGTCAGTGCAGTGAGTTAATATAATACATACTAATGCACCGGAGTCAGGCTGAAGGAAGCCAGGGGACCAACTACACGTGTGTAAGAAGACACCAAGAGTTAAATGCCACAGCAAGTATGAACATAACATCAAACACACTATGTAGAGGCAAGCAGAGCAACACTTCTAGAAATCAGAAAATTTCAAGGCAAAAATCATTGAGGTTGCAATTTACATGAGATTCTTATTAAAGGCATGAGTTGTCTAGAAGATATAACGGTCATAAAAAATTTCAAGGTCTGACACCATTTGAAAAACTGCAAGGCTTTAAAGCAACTCAAATGTTTACCAACAAAGCAATGATTACATTAAATTATAGCTCACTTGTAATTTAATTAAAATATTACACAGGCCATGTAGAAAATGATAGAAACAATAATAGAAACCTGTGCGTAATACTTGAAAAAAGACATGAGTAAAACAAAATTATATAGCCTTGGGCTTACATTTAGTGGTGAGGGCCACACAGAAATAATATAAAAATGCATCTACAATGTAGAAATACATACAAGAAACTCTTAAAAATGAGAAAGCAAGGCACAGCTCACTTATTTATTTTGAAATGCTATCTGAGTTTTCTGACCAAGTTTCAAACACATATAAGCTAACAAATGAAGAATTAGTTTATCCTTAACATTTTGACTTATGGTTCCTGGGTCTCGTATGTTACATGTGTGTGCGCGTGGAGGCTAGGGAAGGCTACCAGGCACCTGCATGCCCCAGTGTCCCTCCTCTCCCCACTCCAGCACGGGACTGCAGGCGAGTACAGCCTCCCCGGATGGACAAGTCTTTTCTTTTTGGGCTTCCAGTTCATAAAAAAATGACACAGAGACTTCTAAGTTATGAAAGGTCGGCCTTAACTTAGGCTTGTTTCCAACTAGCTCTTGTAACTTAAATTAACTTGCATCTTCTACTCTGTCTTCCTTTATGTGGCTCAGTCACTTCTATCTGTACTGCACATCCTGCTTCCTCTGGGTCCAGCTCGACACTTTGCTCTTCTTCTTCCCAGGGTTCTCTCTGCCTGGAAATCCTCCTACACCTCCTGCCTACCTTTGGCCACCCAGCTTTTTTTCCACCAATCCCAGCAGCACATCTTCATCTGGTGCACAAACATTCCACAGCACCGGGCTTTTGTGTGGCGCAGGGATTAGGACCTAGGTCCTCATGCTGGGTCCACAGCACGTTACCAGCTGAGCTGCCTTGCCAGCCCCACCTTCTGGGTTCTGTGATCTGCTTGGGAAGAAGGCCTACCATCCCACTGCTCTGCAAGACTGCCCCATATCTTCTGTTGTACGTGTACAGCTCCCTCTCTCCATAGAGTTTTTTGATCTACTTGGAATTTACTGAAAATAAGAGTTAGGATGACAACATTCTCAACTGTCTGAGTTACATTTTTTTTCTGTGATTTTTTAATATCTATCTTCTACCAGCATATGAAATGTCACCTTATCATACACCAAATTCCAATTATGTTATAGTGGATTTGACATTTCACCCTGTTCCACTTTTCAAAACCCAACCATTTCATTATTGCACTCATGACTGAGCTTTGCAATGTATTGTACTGTCATATGGGGCTGATGTCTGCTATTCCAGAATGAAACTGTTTTTGCATGACGTTTACTACAATTTTGTGAGGAGAAACATACACTAATGATTCAGGAATTCCCAAAGGAGCAGATACATGAAGGCTATTCTTCATGTGTATAAAAAGCTACTACATCTATCTTCACTTTGTGGCAACTTGGTCTAGAAGGGAGGATTTGATTCAGTCTACATGACTGGTGACTGCGGTCAGTGCAAAGTCAGTGCAATGTGGACACATCAAGTCTCTCCCTCTCCTTCCCTGCCATGCTGCCATCATGCAGCTGTGCCATTTCTGAATACATCAAACCTGCCCTGCCACAGGACTTCTGACACTTGACACTTGCTCTGATTCCTGTGTGGCTAGCCCCTCCATTTCACTCAAAACTTTGCTCAAACAATTTTCTCATACAGAATGTATCTAAAGCAGTTGCTTGACCCCCCCAGGACAGTGTCAAATCCCTAACTTTTGCAGCACTTATTTACCATCTGAATCTACTTGTTTTATACTGGTTGACTTACTGTTCTTTCCAAGCATTAAAATATGATGCCATGAGAGCATGCACTTTCCTGCCTTGTTGACTGCTGTGCTCCTGGCCTAGCACAGAACAGACTATGGGTGAGTGAGTGGACAGTGGACACCTAGACCGTAGCTGTGAGTAGGAGGCTGACAGCAGCAGTGGGGTGAGCTTCACAGTCACCTGCAGAATGTCCGGATGTAGTCCTGGTTGACCCTGATGAAGCCGGCACACTGCTGGAAGGACTTTGGACCAAGCCCCTTAACCTTCTTCAACTGTTCTCTGTTGATAAAAGGCCCATTTTTCTCTCGCCACTCAATAATATTTTTGGCTCTGTTGGCATTAAGTCCTGCAATATGCCTAAACAAATTAAAAGGTAAAATAAGATAATAGAACTTAAAGTTAAAAAAAAAGAAAGCTCTCACCTAAAACATGATGGCACAAATCACCTGGACCATAAAACATCAGCTACAGTGACACACTGTCACACGTCTACATTAATCAAGAGAGGAACAGCAGAGAAATGCAAAGCATAACAAGCCAGGTGCTGCTTGTGATACTGGTGGAACTGAGGCAGCAACAGAGCATCTGCTCCTCTGCATGGCTCACAATCTTTGTATCTCCTGACCCAGGAAAAGTGTATCCATCTCTGCTCGGCTTAGACAAAGGTTTCATGTAGCAGTCCTTAGAATCTTCTGAGTCCATTGATATACAAAACTGAACTATAAGGAGGAAATTCCCTGTGAATGCCATGGTTGGCATAAAGTCATGAGATCTGTATCAAGATGCAGTTTGCTTCGTTTTAATTAAAAGATTATTATTACAGAGAACCCTAATTCCACTGCACAGTTGCATGCATGGAATTATGACTTTCATGCCTTTGGAAAGAAAGTGGAAATGCATAGAGGGTATTTCCTATGATCACTGTTTTGGTGAGAAGGGTGTAGATCCAGTAAGTTCATGGAGCACCATCATTCCTGAACATCCAGAGCAAGAGTGTGAATCAAAATAAGGTGTGTGTGTGTGTGTGTGTGTGTGTGTGTGTATGTGTGTGTGTGTTTGTGCGCGTATGTGTGAAAAGAGACTCTTTCATAACAGCCAGGAAAACAGCCAGTCAGTGCTGACAGGTGACTCAGGACACACTTTAAATCTTTAGAAGCCCTGATGTTCGGGTTACCTTTAGCTTTGACAGGTGCATGCAAGACACTAGGCTAGTGATGGGCATGCACTCTGCAGCTGAGGACGACTACACTTTTCCATGCTAACTTTATTTAAATCCCATCACCAGCACTGATGCAATCAATGGTTCCCATGAACCATTTCAGATGTGCACTATTAAAAATAATAATGTGAACTCTTGCAATTCTTTTCTTAAACAACACTTCCTCTCTGGTTATTCTACAGGACCATATAAACCTATAGCTTTTCTATGCTGGACAACTTCACACACCTGCCCCCTCTCTCATCTAGCAAGTTGAACTCTTGTCTTACCGTAACAGAACCTCAGAACAAATGTTGATATCCACTCCCACAAAGCTGACACATTCTTCTACGACACTGTCCAGGGTTGCCTTGAGTAAAGTCTGGGATACATCGTGCTGAAAAGACAAAGACAAAGTAGCAATCAAATTGAAGGAAATGCCATTTGTAGACTGTTTGATTTCTGTCCATATTTATGGATAGTCGACTAACACACACCATGGGAAATCCCTTTATTCCTCTTAAGCACACTGTTAAAAGATGTAACCAAGCTAAAATTAAGAATTCTGCTTCTGTGCATGCACATACCTTCACATATCACACACAAAGGCAAACAGAAAATTAAAACAGAAACACCCTGATATACTGAAAGGGTATCTTTGGTAGTAATGTTCTTGTAGATGCCAGATTTAAAACTTCAAAATATTTGTTTGAGTATTCCAAACAAAAAGACTGAAATAATGCTGGTGGCAAATACCAAATATTGGCAAAGGTGTGGACCCAGAGTGCTCAAAGCACTATTACCAAGAATGCATTTTAGATCAAATACATAAAGCAAGGCAGCTTTTATAAAGGGTTTGTTTTGTGTGATTTAAATATAACTTTACATAAAACTTAGTCAGGCACACAATGTAAAAAGCACGTTGCTAGCAATTATAAAATAAATTACAAAGGAATGAGAAAAAAATTCCTAGGAACTGACCCAAGAAGAAACAGAACACCTAAGCAGACCTATCAAGGGGTTTAAACTCTAATTCCTCCAATAAAAAGACCTTGGGTCCAGGTGCTTCATTGGTGAATGTGACTAAACATTTTCAAGAGTGCTCACTGTCAATACTTCTCAAAATCTCCTAGATTATAGGAGGGACAGCTTCTTACCTCATCCTACCAGGCCTTTATTAACACCAAAGCTAGACAAAGACACAGGGAAATGCCACACTTTATGAAAATAGGGGCACACAATGCTAGCAAACCAAATCCAGTAAGAAAAATGACAGCAGCGTAAGCAGGACCCTTCTTGTTCAAAGTGCTGAGAGCCAGTTTGCAAAAGGTTAATGCAATGTGGTGTCAATCAGATGTACATTTCTAAGGCCTTATCTGTTGTAGCTCTGTCCCTTTCAATACGTAAGGTATAGTGCCCTATAATTGTGGTAGTGACTAGGAATTTAAAAAAATAAGTTATTTTTAACTTTTCAAAGGAAAAAAAAAACCCTACTACACACTATGGCATACATATAACACAGTAAGAATGAACTCAAGAACCAAATACACATATTTTTTTAATTACAAACAATTTATGACATTTTAAAACTTTTCATTTCCATTTCAGGGAAAAAAAAAAGCATTACTGTAGAACACCAGCTTCAGAGCAGAATGCCGGTACCATTTAATCAGGGCACCTGAGGCTGTCGCCACTTGTTGCACTTCCCTCCCGGCTGACGTAATAATTCTCTGGGCTCCCAGCGGTGTTTGGAGGGAATAGGGGGTTCTAGTGAGGAAAGCTGTCATCCATGTTTGGTGAAGGCCTTCAAGGATGCACTGTCTGGGTACCAGGCGAGCTCCGGTGAGCCAGCCTAATAAACTCCCTGTTTCACCACACTCTGCTTGCTTGGAATCATTACTTTGGTTTGTTGTTGGTGCCTCTCTGGGATAAATAAACATTGGCCTCTCCAGAAGAGTTCACACAAGTAAAAAGACTCCATTATAGCCTTCCATCAATTAGACACCCCAGTGCACTTTCCAAATACCAAGAACATTGCCATACATTCATAATACTATTATTAAAAGGAGGAAATTTATTGACACAACAAAATTATCTAATGCGTAGCCTGTATTCAAGTTTTCTGACATATCCTACTCATTCTGTGGAGAATTGCTTACTAATCTAGAATTCAACCAGGGATCAGAAACTAAATTTAGGTGACTCATATTTACACACTTTCTTAGGCAGCTTCCAGGGTAGTTTCTAATGATCCACAAACTCTACTATTCACACATTTAAGTTCCCATTAAGTACTGGACACATTAACGACTCTTAGGCAGATCAATTGTTATTACTGTTACTACACCAGGTACAATCAGTGCAAAACTAAGACGTGAATGAACAAAGCTTGAGTGTGTCATATGGCTTCACAGCATTGTCTGCACATATTCAGGACTGGAAAAAGCTCAAACAGCCTATCTACATTAAATCTTCTCTAATATTTGTGTGGTTGGCTACTAAGTATACATTATAGTGCTTAATCTTCTAATAGGAGTGTGTTGGTCGCTTTTCTGTCACCATGCTGTAAATATTTGACTGCCACAGCCCACGGAGGACTTGTTTCAGTTCCTGGTGTCTGTCCAGTGTGGTGGGGAGGCCACGGCAGAGCCAAGCAGCTCCACATCATGGTAATCAGGAAGTAGAGAGAGATAGAAAAGACCTAGAACAAGACACAACACCCAACCCGTGTTCCCTATCCCACAACTTACTTCTTCTAGCTAGGTCTCATGTCTTTAGAGCCTCTCAGATAGAAGGTGAAGCCTTCACCACACGTACCTTTTGCCGTGTATTTCATATAGGAACAATAACAGGTGGTAGAGGTTATTAAACTGCTTTCAGAACATTTTAAAAATTAATTTCATTGTATAGAATGATATATACATATTTTCAAATATATGTGTGATGGGTAATTCCTCTTATACATTTTCTCTTATAAGTGCAAAGAAATGAAAAGCAATAGTCTCAGTCAGCCATGCAAGACCTATTCCATTTGCTTCACCATGCAAGATGAAATGTGAAGGAAATCTGCCAGGGGCTTAGAACAAGGTGCCACTGTTACTCAACAATGACCACCAGGAGCTTTGTGGCATGTGATAGACAACCTTTAGAGAAGCCATCTCACTGAGGCTGGTAGACACAAAAACAGGAGCTCCAGAATAAACTGGCTCTGAGCTCACTCCTCTGGGTTTCTGGCAATAATATTTCCTTCCTGTTTAATAAAGAGTAATAGATGTCCTTACTGTTCAAGGCACTTCCCAGCTGATGTTTTTCTAACCCAATGTCTTGTCTAGGGGCTCAAAGTATAGCAAGAAGGACAGAGGCAATGTAAGGGAGAGCATATTTCCATGCATACTTTTACAGTCAGGTGTTACTTAAGGCTTCACAATGTCATCTAACTGACTAAAAATCCTCACAACAATCAACAGAATGCTTGTATGATTTCATATAGTAGCTTCACAACAAGAATATATTTGAAGGAAGCAAAAATACAAATTAAGAGTGCATATGTGCATGTGTTTGCATATTCACATGTGCAATCTGAGAGCCCATCCACAGAAGACAAAGGAAATACATGATAGAAGAGCTACACGCTGACATGAGACTTAAAAAAAATCCAAAACAACAACAAAAATCAACCAACTAAATGAAAGCCAGAGTAGAGCAGCTATTTCACCAAACTATCATATATAGAACATCCACGGCGAGCCTGACCTAAGATGTCACCTTCAGCAGCTCTCAGGTAGAAACCCACACAAACATGGTTGTCAATGCTCACCATGGGTTTTGCTGATGGTTCCTCTACTTTTCCGCTCCGGAAAGGGTTAACATCTCTCTGGGGAGGATGAAATACTAAAAGATCCACACTGTGCCCTGGGCCCTGGCTAAAGCTGAGGTGTCTGCAGCTCCTCTCTCCCAGGCTCTGTGCTCACAGAGGTAGGTGCTGACAGTGCCACAAAGGGACGTGGGGCATTGTCTCTCAGAGCTTTGCTGTGACTTGCTGAAATCTGAGGTACCACACATGGCGCTACCTGTACTCACTAGTCCAAGACATGAGGTCCCCAGCACTGAGTACTAACAATCCTCCAAAACCTGAGCCAGGAAAAATGGGCCATTATATTTTCAGAAAGAAGTTACTTAACTCTGCATATATATATATATACATATATATATATATTTTTTTTTTGGCAAGTTTTGTGAATTGTATAAACAGACTCCTTCAAATTCAAGGACATACTTTTTTGGGCCATTATATTTTTACATAAAATTTGAGATTTTAAAAGAGGATTATAAATGGTCATTTATTGTAGTCAGCTTTTTGGGGGTCAGATTCCACATTTTATTATTACATTACCACAAATTTCTGAAGAATTGTTCATCAAGCTGCTTGTTTTATTCTCTCCTGAAGCACCAAAACTATCTTACCATTAATGTTTTTAAAGCCTTTCCAGATACAACACTGGAGCCTCAGCTTCTAAAGCAACAAAACTTCCCTTTACAGATTCCACACTCAACTTCAATTTTATTACCATGTGGAGTTTTGGCACGATATTCTTTTAGAGTCTTTATTTATTTTATTATCACTTAGGTCCCTTTCTGGTCCTTAAAAATGACCCAAATACAAAATTCAGCTAGAAAGTAACGTGTGAAACAAAACAGTGAGCCAACCCTACACAGGAAATGTGGACCCGGTTCGAGGTCAGGCAAGTTTTCCTCCTCTTTCTTTATCTTGCATCTACTTTGCTGTGACTGACACGAGGCAGCTTAAGAGTCATCTGGGGGAGTGTGTGAATGACCCAGGACTGAACGAAGTGAGAGGAGAGTGGGCTGTTTGAGAAAACAGGCCCTGTGACAGACAGGACAGAGATCCCGGAGCCACTACGTTCTGGCCCTACTGATCCCAGAGAACTGGTGCAAGCAACAAGACAAGTGCTTCTGCAGAGCAGGGACAGGAGTTCTCCATCAGCACATTCCTAAAACACACAGTGAACTCCACTGAGCAGCTCTGCGCTTTAAATGAGCAAACTGTGCAGTGAGCAGTGTGCTTCTGGGGCCCTGGGATTAAGAGGGCAAAGGGCACAAGTCTTTCAGCACCAGAGGGATTTTCAGGATCTGGAAACAGACTAAAATACGGCCGGTGGTTAGGAGAGGAAAAAACAACCCAGAAGGAGTCTCTGCAAGTCCTGGGGGAAGCCCATGGAAGGAGCACAGGCACCCACTAACATGGCAGTGAGCATGCAGCTTGTATGAGCTTCAACTATTTAGTGGGAATCAATTATTCAAGCCAATTTCACAGAAAAAAAATGATTAATTTTAAAAGTCTAACCTTTCAGGGCATCAACTGAGTATCCACAGATGTTCAGTGAGATTCCTTCGCTCCTCATGGCCAGACTCCTGTTTCCAGAATAATGTACCTTTGGTAATCTCCATTCAGCTCAAAAATCTCCCCAACCTTTCTGTGTGGCTTCACAGAATCTTGTCATATATACACTTTAATATCTGACAACTGATCTTAAATAACAGGCAGTGCAGTACTACGATCTGAGGTGAGGACACTGAACAGGAAACACTCACATGCAACATAATACTTATGGTAAGAAAGTAGGCTTCTTACTAAGAAAGGAACAAATCCAGCACACCCCTTCTCCACATCCCCCTCCAAGACAAGAAAAGAGGAGATGCATATTAGAAAGGAAAAAATTAAATTGCCTTTGTCGAAATTACAGGAAAGATGCATAATACAGGTATAGATATATTAATACAAAGTTCATTCACATTTCTACAATTAGAGAATGAATTACTCTTGAAATTAAAAAAGACATTATCATTTATTTAGCAGTTCAGAAATAAAGAACTTAGGTTCAGACCTGACTATCTACACAAACAGTCCCTGTTCCCCATTTCCGGATGAAGAAATTCAGAAAGTGCTGGCGAAACACACTGAAGAATTCAATGAGTGAAAGCTACTCCATGGCCATGGATGGGACAACTCAATATAGTTCTTCTCATTTTGATCTATAAAATTCAAAGCAATACTTGTCAAAATTGTAGCAAGGGATACTAACTTGAACCTAAAATCTAGACAGAGAAGACTCAGAATTTCCAAGAGCAGACTGAGGAAAAAAAAGTAAGACTAGGACTGACAAGACCCAACTTGCTATAAAACCAGAGGCAGTGAGGTACCGGGGAAAATGACAGCAGCAGGTTAAAGGATGGAAGGCCCAGAAACAGTCCTATCTATACACAAGCAACAAACTGATCTTTAGCAAAACAACAAAGGCAACACAGTGAAGCAAAGATCTCCTTTTCAACAAACTGTTGCTACCGCAACTAGACACGGAAAAACATTAAAAATGAATCTAGGCACAAAACCAATTCAAAGTGGATCATGAACCTCAATGTGAAATCTGAAACCATTCAACTCGTCAGCAATCACAGGGGAGAAATCTAAGTGACCCAAATTACAATGGAAATAAACTGACAGGCAAGCTGACTTCATTAGCTTTAACATCTGTTCTGAAAGGGAAAGTGTCCACAAAAGGGGGGGGGGCGAGCCACACATTGTGAGAAATATTTGAAATAGTTATATTTAACAACAAAAAGTATAAGAAACTCTTAAGATTCAATGATAATTATTAAAAATGGACAAAAGATACACAGATATGAAAGAAAGATGCTTCCCATTTTATCTCTTGGGGAATTCATATTTAAGCATTAATGAGTTTTAAACATTAAAATATTTTATTTTGTGGTCCTTACCCAAATGAATTGAAAACTTACATCAACACAGAAACTTTCAGGATTATCATCATCATTTCCAAAACTTAGAAACATCAAGATGCTCTTTAGTAGATGATGGGGAAATGGTATACCCAGATGGTAACATCTAACCAGGAATAAAAAGAAGTGAGCTAGCAAATCATAAAAGGTCACAGACAACCACTAATGCACACAGCTTAGTATAAGAAGTGACTCTCAAAAGGCTATCCACTGTGTGATTCCAATTTATGTCCTAGGAAAGGCTGGCTTATATAATGGAAAAAGTGCTTACAGCTGGCTGAAGGGGGAATGAACTGGCATGGCACAGAGAACTTCTTAGTATGGTAGAACTATTAAGTAAGATTTTAGAATACTAGATACATGCTATTACATGTGTGCCAAATCTACAGAATAAATACCCTCAACTATGGACTTTGGTGATAATGTCACAGTATCGGCTTATCAGTTGCAATACATACACTACTATGGTGCAGGACACTAACAGCTCTCTGCAGGAGGAAAACACATGGGAGCTTTTAGTTTCTGCTTAGCTTTGTTGTAAACTTAAAACCTCTCAAAATTCCTATCAGATTTAGTCTGATTGGCTGCTAAGTTAATTGACCGACAGAGGGCTGGAGAGATGGCTCAGCGGTTAAGAGCACTGATTGTTCTTCTGGAGGACCTGAGTTCGATTCCCAGCATCCACATCGCAGTTAACAACTGTCTGTGATTCCAAGATCTAATACCCTTACATAGTTATACATGCAGGCAAAATACCAATTTACATAAGTAAATAAAAATAAATATTAAAAAAACTCTAAAAAAAAAAAAATTGACCGACAGAACAAATTCAATTCTGAAGAAAACAAAGTTTGCATTGTGTCTACCATGTAAAACAAAAATGTGAGCCAATGTGACAGATAACTGAGGCCATCAGTCATTCAACAGACAATGACCTGGGATGGACAACCCAGAGGGCAGACAAGGACTTTAAAGAAGCTTTAAGCTACTGAGAGGGCAATATGATTCCAAACCAACAAAAAAGCAAACAAACAGATGGAAAATGGAAGAGAATTAGGGGCTATAATTACCACACAGCAAAAATCTTTCTGAAGTAAAATAAAATTAAGAAAAACATAGTTACTAAGTTTAACTTGGATTGGAGGAGAAATAAATTGGTGAACATGAAGATCAGCAGATATTGTCCTATCTATAGGGAATGGGGTAGAGACTGGAGAGCCTCAGTGACCATAAGGGAAAAAATTAAAATGGATAGATGTGTGTCATGGAAACCTCAGGACAGACAGTGTGCAGAAAAAAAATATGAGCAATTAACAGTGAAAAATTTTCCAACTCTTTTGAAAACATTATATAGATTGAAACAGCATGCTGAACCCCATGAAAGATAAGAAGACTATACTGAGGGATGATGGAGCCAAACTAGTAAAAACAAAATAAAGGGAGAGCAGTGCAGACAGCAGGGTGCGCTGTCCATGGAGGGTCAGCACAGGATGGCCTGAGTCTCAGAAACAAAGCAGACAGCGACATGGTGCTGTCAAAATACAGCATAAAACAGAAAACACAAGAACCCTGTCAACTTCAAATTTATCTCTCAAAGATAAAGGAAAAATAAAGGCGCTTGGGCTAAATGAGAACTCAGTGTCAGCAGACCTGCAGGACAAAAGTGATGGAGGGAATTTCTCCACTAGACAATTGACAACAGATGGGAAGTAGGTGGACACATATAAAATTACGAGTTTGTATGTACTCTAATTTTACCTTGGAGATAAAGAAGCACTTAAAAGCAGAAACGATAACATGGTAATTGTGAATATATGTCACACATATGATGCATATGTACCCATGTCTATGAGGCAAGGAGGTGGGGAATGAGGTAATATTAACCAATGCAGACTAGGGCAAAAGTAAGAATATATATTACAATCCCACCATAACCACTAAGGAACAATGCGGATCGTGCAGATGAAAATCCAGTAAAACTGAAAGTTGAAAACTAAAACCTCTTTGACTTTTCTGTCCAAAATAAGCCAGAAAGGAAGAAGAAAGGAGCAGAGGGCAGATGAGAAAGTAGAAAGCAACAGACTGTAGACCTTCCTTCAGCAATATGAACACTCATCCTACAGTCTAGTGAAATAAATACTTGAATAAATGACATATTTGTCTTCTTTACACCTTAAAACAACTGTAATCAGTTGAGGAGATGGCTCAGTCACTTACTGCCTGACTTCAGATCCCCAGCTCCCACAGAAATGTCGGGTGTAGTGCACTGTGGAGGTGCAGCAGGCAGGGCCGAGGCTTACTAACCCAGTCAAACTGTGAGCTCTGGGTCATCAAGGGGTCTTGTCCCAGTAAATAAGGTAGGAAGCAATGGAAGAAGACACCAAGTGCTGGCCTCTGGCCTCCACTCTAATGTGCATAGCACACACAAAACTAGAAATAAGCAGAACTTCAACCTGGGTTTCTAAACCATGAGCTCACACATCTGATTATCTAAGTGAACAGTTCCCAAGGGAACACTGACACTTTGCTCAGGTCTCTGGCTCAGTTTTCAGAGCTCTAGAGCACGTGACTGGGCATAAGAGAGAATACTCTGGGGTTTGTCCACTGCACTGACAGTAGACACCCCCCTAAACTTCACATCCTGACTTTGAAAGAGGATTTTCTTCTATATAAAGCTATAATTCTCCAAGCTATGATCATTGTTGCCATAGTCTGCCCGACCTGAGAACGCCAAGGAGCACAGCTGGGTGGTACAAGCTGCTGACCAGCTTAAGATTTGCTCGGACCCCATCACGATGCGATCTCACTTTAAGTTGTCCAAGGTTAAAACAGAAAGTCTAGCTTCTTTATGAACATGAGAGCAAGAGCAGACTTTTCTCACATGATCCAACTGTTCAGCATTGACATTTTAACCCACTCAGGCTCTCTACACGCTGTCCTGCAGCAGGCACTCTTACGTCCTCTAGTGGATACAGGATGATATAGTGGACAAAAGACAGGGCAATGCTGGCTCAGGACAGGCCCATAAATCCTAAATGTCTGCCTTGCGCTTAGACTTCTCCAAACCAAGGCTTTGTATGACCTACTTCATCACAACAAGAAAAACATTAACATCTGAACTGAACCACACCTACCTGTCCCATGTGTGGCCACCCAGCTAAAACATAATCTTGGCTCATAACATAGGCATGAACAAATGCACACCAATTAGTGACAGATTTTGACCTGACATAACACAAAGGAGTCGACATTTCCACTGTAAATCTTTATTTTTAGAGATTTATGGTGTAGTCATAAAAGCAGACTTCAGGGGGAAAAAAAAAAAAAAGAGTAAAAAGATTTAACCACAACAGAGAAATTTTCCTTCTAATAAGCTAAAAATAAAACCATGTAGAAAATCTGATCTGTGACTATGGGAGATGGACAGAGACCCTTGTGGGCACTAGGGAGACACTCTGACAGTGTGATGTAACTGTCTCCCTAAGGTTGCAGGGACTGAAAAGAACCAATGTCAGGTATTTGTTGGTTTTGAATGCAAAATTAAGGTCCCCCGATGATACCTCTAAGTTCTAAAGACACATGTTCTCTCCTTAAAGGCAGGTCCCACACACAAGTGGCTGCACACATCGCTGGCTATCAACTGGTTTCTGCGTATGATTACTAGAGATGGTTTCTTTCCCCAATGAAACTAAAGGTTGCGGTTGCCAGCACTGAATCCATGACAGCACATTTCCAGAGCTGCAGCATAAAGACAGAAGGCAAGGTTCCCTTTGCCTGGTGTGTGGTCTACAGTAGCTAGCCTCGCTGTCTGCATTGCTAGGAGTGAACTCTACCACTGTGAATACTACATCTCTAGGAGAGGGCTCTGCCACTGTGCCCTCTCGATTCCTGCTTTCATCTGTGTAACGAGCACGCACACACTGGAAAGTGACTGACTTTACTTTATGGTGGATCTGGTATACACCAGTACAGAATCCTGTCATCTTCATTTGTAGGTCATCGAGCACTAGATAAACTGAGGAGGTTTTCTGTGTTACGAGCCTCTTAGACTACACTCTGTATCTCCACTTCCTAAGGCCTTGCCCCCTGCTCCATGGAGAATGAGGGGCCACTGGGAGCAAAGTTCTTGCTGTTTGGTCTTTGGGCTCTTCTGGCAGAAGTTGAAAATAAAGTTAAAGAAAAAGAGTTGCCTCAAGTAAGAAGAGACACTGGTCCCTGGGACAGCTTTAGGCTATGGCAGTATTATGCCTCAAACACATTAATTAGAAAAAAAAACTTAAATTTTTGTTTTGTTTTGTTTTACAAGACGAAGTTTCTCAGTATAACAGCCCTGGCTGTCCTGGAACTCTCTCTGTAGACCAGGTAGCCTCAGACTCACAGGGATCTGCCTGCCTCTGCCTCTGGAGAGCTGTAGTCTAAGTTTCTTGGTCCTGCCTAGCCCCACAGTTCAGACAAATGTCTCTCACTTGTAGTCCCACAGCTGCTTATAAAATAACTGACTCTAAGGCTTAATATTATAGTAACTGCTGGGCCAGTAGCTCAGGTGTATCACTAGCTAGCTCTGACACTTAATCAGCCCTTAATTCTTTCTTATCTATGTGGCACGTGGCTTGGTACCTTTTATCAACGCAGCATTCTCATCTTGCTTCCTCTACATCTAGCTGTCTCCTGATTCTCTGCCTTTCCTCTTCCCAGAATTCTCTTAGTCTGGCCCACCCATAATTCCTGCTTGCCTACTGACTAATCAGCATTTTATTAAACCCACATGAGTAACAAAGAGCACTATCCCACAGCAGAGTGCTGGGATCAAGGGCATGTACCACCATGCCTCAAAAGAAAACTCTAGCAGGCACAATCAACAGCAAACTCAGAGGAATGTTTTACAATAAAATTCAAGCTGTCTATATTAAGACTGAGAACGGGCCCTGCATTCCACACTCACCTAGTGTTCAGAATGGTTTCTGAGTGAGGTTCTAGATTAAAGAGTTCCTGCTAATTCCCACCCCAATCAGGTGCTTTATCACAAACACTCCAGACTTTTTCCTGCAAAGCCAAGAAAACTCAGCACCTACCGTCTTAGAATACACTTAGCACCTGCCATCTTTATGTCAAGAAACAAAAGAAACTGGAGGATCTAGAATCAAAATATAGAGAAATACTTGCAAGTTCTCACCTGGCCAGCTATCAAGTCAGCCTTCAGAACTCATTCACAGCCACGCCTTACACAGCCAGAGACATTATAACTGGCACCAAATAAAACTGACTCAGTGTCACCACTAGAAAGGTCAAATAGCTGCAGACCCTGACAGACATCCAGCAGGTGCAGATATAGTCTGGTTTCTTCCATGAAAGTGTTACATTTAGATGGATTCTTTTGCTGGACACAGTGTATCTGTTATTTCAGCTCCCAGGAGGCCACAGCAGCAGGGTCTGCAGTTCATACCTGGTCCTGACATTCCATGAGCTCCGGCCCAGCAAGAGCTGTGTAAGGAGACTATGCTGTCTTCTCCTCCTCCTTCTCCTCCTCCTCCTCCTCCTCCTCCTCCATTCTTTTGACAGGTCCATGTATGACCATTAACCCTTTCCCAGAAGTATCTTCATGGTCATGACAGATCAGGTAAAATCCATACTCATTTGTTTGTCCCACAGGGTAATGGTTTGTAGGGAAAAGATAACCCAGATGTCACCAACTTCTGGTCAATAAGAACTGAACACTGCCCTTACAGATGAACCATATGAGATTAGGACTCAAATATTTATTCATTGCATTAATTCTTTAAAGCACCAAGGAGACTATTTTATTAGTGTGAGGCTCTGGATGCTGTATCCTGGTTAAGAGGATGCACTAGAAAACTCATCCTGTCTAAAAGCCACACAGAAGACTGGGGCTATGTCTCAAAAAGACAGCATACCCTGCTTTCACATAGACTTGAGTTCAATTCCAGCACTGGAAACCATAAACAAATCCCATGTAGTCACAGACCACCACTAAGGAAACTGAAACTCCTAAAACGGCTTTCAGTAATCTAGTCCTTTTGATTATGAGAAAGATCAGTGGTTTGCTTCTGAGTAGCATATGGTTGTCATTCCTGATATGAGGTGACACTATGGGGTAAAGACAATTATCTAATGTGAATGAAATAAGCAGTCACCCAGGTGGCAAGGCCTTGTGACTAGCCTCTAGGAAGAGCTGAGGCTGGTCTTCGGTTTTTAACATAGAGAAGCTTTAATGAGGCTTGCAGCTTTACCAGTTGGGTGGATGTGTTTAACTGGGGCAGGGGAAGGGGGCTGAGCTCCCTGCTAGGCCCGAGTCTGGGATGCCCTTTAGACTTCTAACTTAAAAGAGGGTATTCAGACTAGGCCTCAGGGCTGTAAAGGATGGACCATCTATTCTGACTACAGGAGGAACTACTAAGATGAGTGTAGGAAGAGGCTCAGGACAGCAGCCCATGGATACCCTGTAAGCAACAATATCACCAGAAACCTCTACAGTTGCTATGTACAAATGATTCTGAAGATCCACCTATGAAAGAAAGAAGGTGCCATCCTACTATTTTATAAAGCACAGCTCCAGAACTGCTATTCACATCTAGTGGACACCCTGGACCAGGCACTTAATCTGTAATGGTGGGTACTCTGGGACAGGGCTGGATTTCCACAAGATCTATCATTTTGTTCTATGTTTTTTACATGAGAAGCAAAAGTCAGAGTGCTACAGGGAACCCACACAAGGCTGCCAAAGCTCACCCAGGTCTTCAGAGAAGACCCATTTTAAGTAATAATCTAGAAAACATTAATACTGGTTACTAGTAGATGTAACAATCTTAGAAGATTGTCTGAACTCAGCCCACAATACTGGGGTACCATGTTAGAGAAGAAGAAAGTAAGGCACAAGCAGGTTGGGTGAATATGCTATGTTCACATTGGCACTGGAGCTATACACAAAGGCCCCACCTCTGGATGTCCCTATTAAGGACTCAGACACCCTGGCATTTTCACTTGAATTACAAGAAAAACCCATTGATTTTACCTAACATACATTTTTAAAGAGCAAGTTTTAAAAATAATCATCAGAATATCCTTTTTGTTATATTTTCCACTCATTCATAAGACTTTCTACAACTAAAGGTTATGATAGATAAACCTTCAAAATTTTGTATTACAAATCTTACATAAGTGGTAGTTGTGTACAATTTTAGGAGAAAAAGAAAGATAAGTGATTTCTAAAGAAACTACATGGCAACTTGCTTTGACAGGGTACTAGTCTGATCTATCATAAAACTATAATTTACTTTTCCCTGTCTCCTTCCCTCTAATTTTTCTATCCTTCGTCACTAAGAAGGGATCAATTGGACCATTTTATCTGACACCCTGAAAATAATTATGATTAGCCACCCAAGCAACTCTGCTGTGAATGACAGATGTATTTCTTCCTCCAGGGAAATGACTACTTTGGGACATTTCCATTACTGGTGAGTTCCTTCACAGAAGAACAGTGTCCATGAAGGTGAACATGTGCAGATGAACACAGCAGAGCCAGAGAGAAGGAAGAAAAATGTCTCATCAACTGGCTTTGTTTGCTGGTCTTTCTGAGTAATTACGTAGGTCTTGATGAGGTTTCTACATTTGATTTTAAACAACTGCATTTTAGACAATGGAAGGAGGATATGATGGCATACTCCTTTATTCCCAGAACTCAGGAGGAAGAGACAGGTATAGCTCTGTGAGTTCAAGGCCATCAGGCTGTATAGAGTACCTGGACAGTCAGGGCCACAAAGTGTAACTCTGTCTCAAAAATAAGACAATACAAAATCCAAATAAAAATGAAAAAAAGCCCAGAAATTTGGACTGAGCAAAGGTCTTTGTAAGATTTCAGATTTCATGGTTAGGAAAGCTTGTTAGGGTAATATACCATCGTGTCCAAGTCGCCAGGAGGAGGAGCTGCATGCCACCATTACATTACCGTGTCTTCGTGGACGGCACCTGCTGGCACAAGAAGACATCACACTACTCTACTTGGTTTAGTTCTTCTAGAGTCACAGTTCAGAAGACAACAGTTTTTTCCTTTATCTAGAAAATAACTGGGGATAAAACAAGAACCAAATTGAAAGCCATCAGCTGAGACTCAGCGTGAAGTAAACGCCAGCAGGCGGGAAGGTTGTCAGCACTCAATAGCAAACCAGAAAAAGAACAGTGTGACAAGTTTTTCAACAAGATAATTTCCCTTTAAATAACTGTCATTTACTATGCAATTATGACATCTCTGCTATTTTGATGCTAAGATGGTCCTTTTTCTTTTTCTCGTCCCAAACAAGGGAAAACTTCAGAGATGTGTCAGATCTCCACAACCCCGAGCCTGAGTTATCTACTTCTCTGTAACAAACCACCCCTAGCCTGGCTGCTCACAGCAAGAATGTATTTTCTCAGCTCCGAGGCTTAGCAGAGATGGCTTAGAGAGATGGTTTCCTGTGAGTTTTCCACCAAGGGGCAAGGTGGAGCTACAGTTAGGCTAACGGTCCCCTGAAAGATGGCTCACTTACATAATTGTTGGCAAGAAGTGCCGAGGTCCCCAGAGGCTGCCACCACAGCATGGGTGCTTCCTTCTCTGAGTGAGCCATAGGGAAGGATGAACGTAGTGTTAATTGAAGTCAGGATTACCTTGTATAACTGGATCTCAGAGACACACCACCACTTCTCCTATGAAGTACTGGGTAGAAAGACTGGTACAGTGGAGGGAGGAATGAGATGAGAGTGTCAATACCAGAAGTCAGGGATCATGAACAAGTATCCTGAACACTGGAGGCCATGACAGACTTTTGGAAGATGTTACTAGTCTACAAAATAACACTAGAAAGTGCTGCTGTATAGCAGACACAAAGGGCAGGCAAGTCACTTAGCTTTTGAGATTTTACTTCTTTTGATAAAGAGATGGGTTTACCCTAAGACCTTTGATGTATTTCTTGATGTAATCCTCTTACAGTAATGTTTGATTCTATAGAAGAAATGGTGCAGTCAGCTGAAGAGCACCAGCACTTTGGCGTGGACCTATCCCCAACCCTTTCCCCTCCCTGCTAAGCTGCTCAGGCTGGTCCCCAGCTTGTGAGCCTCTT
Source organism: Sigmodon hispidus (assembly GCA_004025045.1). NCBI lineage: Eukaryota > Metazoa > Chordata > Mammalia > Rodentia > Cricetidae > Sigmodon > Sigmodon hispidus. The sequence continues at coordinate 356,891 of PVIH01000233.1, forward strand.
GCCTTAGCCACCCTAACATTCCATCAGTTAAAAGGAAACCTAGGAAGAGAGAGAAAGTGAAACACTCTAACACAGTGCCATCAGCTGTGCAATGGAGAGAGCAATCATCTCACCCCCTAAGTACATCCTAAGAATTAACTTTTCTTTTTTACTCTTCACTGGAGTGGTTTAAGTGGCTTTGTTGTAGTAGATTTAAGAAACCTGTTATTTTATCGACTTGTATAACAATTTGTTTTTATGTAACGTTAAGTTTCACCCAAGAAGTTTCCATGCTATTACACTATCCAGGCAGCTGCTCCTTGAAGCCTTGGAAAGAGCTAAGCTTTTGAGCATCTACAGTATGGACACCTGTACGGCTTCGCAATGGTGTGAACTTGAGCTAAGATTTAAAATCATGTTTATCTTTGTTCTCTCCTTTCCTTTTCCTACTTCCTAATAACTTAATTTCTCAGAGAAACTTTACAATGTCTTAGTTTTTGTTATTTTTGTTAGCAATTTTCAAGAAAACATCAAAGGTTATGCAAATAGAAAGACAAAAATAATAATTTTTAAAAGTTATTTATTATTGCTAAAAACAACAATATAACAAGCTACTTGGCATCATATTCAGGGTAATTTCCCTTACGTTTTTCCAAATTTCCTCTGAATGTACTTCTCAGTCTCCTAAACATTAATGTCTTCTGCTGATCAGACGCACTTCTTGGTATCAGTAAAAAAAACAAAAAACAAAAAACAAGAAAAGATCCTTAGTCTGTGGCTGCTCACTGCATAGGAAACACAAAGTTCTGACATAAAAACAAGGCCAGAAATCAATCAGAAAGAATGATGCAAATTTTTTCAAAAATTTTGCCAGAGCCACTGGGAAAGTGGCTTAACAGTCAGTCAGAGGTGCAGGCTGCAAATCCCATGACCTGGGTTTGATCCCTGGAACCCACACAAGGAAAGGGAAGCCCAGCTCCTGCAAACTGTGCTCTGATCTCTCATACACATACACACAAATGTGTGTAATAAATTTTTTAAAAAGGTATTGCCAGAGGACAAATAAAAGCAAATGCACAGAGTAAGTTGGCTCTTCTTTTTAGGAACTCAGGGCTAGAGAAAAGTAACCTTGGGCACAATAGACAGTGCTTCTGTTGCTTTTAACTGATATTATAGAAAACCCATCAGCATTTAAGGCTCCGAAGAATGACAATTGTCTTCCATACAGCTGCAAAGGGCTTGGAAAACATTTGTTGGAATAAATAGAATGTGTCTTGGCTTCTGCGGCCAAAATTTCTGGGACTCAGCTAAACATGATTCTGGCTTAGGACTTCCATGGTTTTCAACACCCTATAAACATTAACGTTATTGATGCAGATCTGCCACTTGAAATATTCTACCCATATCCTCTCTGGGAAGGAATTCTCTTTTTACCCATTAGTCTCTGGTGACATATTTGTGGCACTTACAAATTTAAAAGGCTGTCAGAGTCTAATAATGGATCTTAAGGAGAGTCATGTGGGCACAGATGAGAAAGAACCAAAATTAATTTCGGAAGATTTACTACACAGGTTAGGGGTCTCAAGGAGGCAGCTCTCTCTCTTCTGTAATGTGGAATTACACAAGCAACACCTTTGGAGGGTAAAGAGAGACTGGGGGAGGAGTTGGTACTAGTGAAGACACCAAAGCCCAGTGAGAAATGCATGAAAGAAACCAATGCATGCACAACATGAAAAGTGCCACTTAAACCATGACTGGGACGTATCTGCTTTCAATGACGGCTATTACTAGGCATCAGACAAAATTCTGAGCCACTGAGAAAACTCACCTAGATGCCATCCAAACAGGACTAAATTTAAAGCATGAAGTTCTAGACCTTCCCTCCAGTGATGTCTTAGAAAATATGCACGAAGAAAAAAGCACTGGGGTTTTATCTTTCTCTGCAGAATCCTCTATGGTACACCTGCGTGGGACAGACACTGGCTTCAGGTCCTCAGCACTGAAAGCCTGAAGAAAGAAGTTGCAGGCTCACATTTACAGTGGGAATAGAATAAGGAGGGAGCTTTCTAAGTCAGAGAGATCCTCTCCAGAGCTATGGTTTGGGATGTGTCAGAGGCCACACTGGATAAGACCAGGGCATTGATTCAAAGTCAGGCCACACAGTGGTTGCCTTCCAAGGAGGGTAAGAATTAACAGGCCAAAGACTAATTAATGTCTACTGGGCTGACTTCACAAAGGAGTCCAGCCTTTGTGCAGCATGGGAATAGTAGCCAAGGGAACATGATGATCCTCACAGGGACGATGCCAGCCCTTGTCTTCTGTACATGGTATTCTCTGTGTATGTGTCAGAGTGGCATTGCTCTCCTAGGGACAGTAGTCACTGGCTCAGGGCCCATGCTCATGTGTTATGGCCTTATTCTAACAAGTTTTACACACACACACACACACACACACACACACACACACACATCAAAGATCCTCTGTCCATCTAAGGCATGAATCTTGGCAGGGACACTGCTCAACCATGACATCTGCAAGATTTATCCCAAGCAGCATGTAAAACATTTATACCACCTTCCTCCATCTAAGGGGAATGCGTGCATGTGTACATGCCCACACACTTTTCTTTCTCACTAAGGAGGACCTACAAAGCTATCAGAAAAAAAGTCCTTCACACGTGACAGGTAGGTACTATCCCCTCAAGACATCCTGTAAAGCAGAGCCTGGTAATGAAGTAAGCCCTGCTACATAAAAAGGAGCTCCTGTCTGCTTTGTTTTGAATGACTGGATCTCAAATTCTTCTTTTTTTTTTTTTTGTTAATCTTTGGAAATTTCTCATAATGTATTTTGATCATAGTCATCTCTCCCAAGTCCTCCCAGACTCACCTTTCCGCTTCTACTCTTACTCTGAGTTTTAATTCTCTTCTAAAACAAACAAAAAATAAACAATCCATCAAGTCTAATTTGTGGTGCTAAACTACTCATGGGAATAGGGTCTGTCTGCCCTGGAGTGTGGCTGACCTCCCATTATTACGACACATTAAGGAAAACCAATGCCCTGTCTCTCAGCAGCTACCAAATGCCGATGGCTCCTCAACTAGTGCTGGGGTTTGGTCTGGCCTGAGCTTGCACAGGTCTTGCATATGTTGTCACAATCACTGTGAGTTCATATGTGCAAATGCCATAGGTGTCCAGAAAACACTGCTTCCTTGAAACCATCTACCAGAACTGGTTCTTGCAATCTTCTCATCCCTCTACAGACAAAATAATCAATGAGCCTCTGTAGGGAGGGGCTGATACATACGCCCTCTTCAGGGTTGAGCCTTTCACAGTTCCTTATTCTTTCTGTATGTTGACCAGTTGAAGTCTGTGCTAATTGCCATTTACTATAAGAAGTTTCTCCAAAGAGGGATGAGAGACAAACTAATCTATGGGTATAACATGAATAATTTTGGTACTATATCTATTCACCAGTGACTGCATTTTTAAATTGGAAGAGCATAAAAAGCTGAGAAATATCTTCATTCGAAGAGACATCAAGATTATAGGTAGAAGGGAAAATTAGTATAATATTATAGCTAAAAATAAGAATATTATAAAAGGGGAATTAGAACTCAAGAATATATATTTTTAAATTAGAAATAGAATTATCAAAATAAAACTATTAGAGGAAAAGCTGAAGGGCTCCCTGAAAATACAATACCACTACTACAAACCAAGAGTTAAACACATATTTGTAAAAAGGAGAGAGACAAAGATATTCCACAAAGCAAATCCAGTATTCAACTTAGTGGAGTTAGACCATAAGAAAACAAGGCCCAGAAACACAGCAAAAGACAATTTCCCAGAATGGACACTGTCAGATTCTGAGAGTGCCCAAAGAAGCATGTATCCCACCAAATGGAAAAAGGTGAGGAAGGTAACAGGAAGATGCAAACAGCGGAGCCATGTCTTAGTCACTGTTATACTGCTGCAAAGACACACCAGGACCAAGGCAGCTCATAGAAAAAGGAGTTTATAGTTTCAGAGGGTTAGTCCATAACCATTATAGCAGGGAGCATGGCAGCAGGCAAGGAGCAGTAGCTGAGAGCTACATCTCCATCCCAAAGCCTATGATGGGAGGGGAGGGGAGGGGCGAGCATGATCAAGCTTAACTGGGAATGTCATGGGCTTTGAAACCTCCCCCGGGACACATCTCTTCCAACAGAGCCACACATCCTAATCATTTCCAAATAGTTCTACCAACTGTGGACCAAGATTCCAAATATTTGAGCCTTTGGGGGCCATTCTCATTCAAACCACCTCAAGCAACAACAAACTTTAGAAGTTCCAAGTACAGATTATTCTTCAAGGGAAATGCAAATCAAATCACCATGGATATGATTGATGGTAGATAATAGAATGCGTGCAGGAAAATCTCTAAGGAAAAATTATTTTCAATCCGAATGTCTGTATCTAGTGAAACTATCATTCAAGCATGAAAGTAAAATATTTTTCAACATGCCAAACATTTACACACCTCCCCAGCTCTCCACCAGGATAGACAGGTGCCGTTTCCTTCTTTCCAATTCCCCACGTACTGTGTGAAATACGTGCTTGTAGTAAACTCTTTACAGGGTCTACAGCAGAGATCATGGTGGTGCTTCCCCCCACGCCACCTTTCCCCATGACAATTACTTTGAAAAGGATGTGTCTCATTTCTAAAATGAGACTTGGAAAAGTAGTGACTTAGCCTTCATGAGATTGTTGCAAAGTTTGGAAAGCACTTATTTTTTATTCCACAGAGAAGCCAATTTTCTCCTTTTAACCAGAATCTCCCAAACAGCTTCTTTTGTCAAAAAAACAAAACAAAACAAAGGGAATACTAAATATGCATTTATGATAACAGGCTTTAGGCTTTATGTAAAGCTTCGGCAGGGTATATCAGAGCATTTCCAGAGAGCTTGCTTGCTATCCAGGTTATGATTCTCAATATATTGCACCATTCAAGTTGAGCACACCAGACTCAGAAATCTGAAGCTAACATCACTTTATATACAGAGTAAACACACTATTCCTTAGCACAGATATAACATGTATATCAGGGTTTTTGTTTTGTTTTCTGTAAATAGCATTGTTTCTTCTCCACATCTCAACACATATTGTACAACAATCAGTTAAAAATTAGATAACAGGATATTGGTTAACGAGAATATAAAGAACAATATCAGGAACCTTAGGTATTGTTTTCTTTGGAGTATATAAACAAGAGGAACAACTGTGTTTTGTTGATTTGGTTTTGGTTTTAGTTTTTCAAGACAGGGCTTCTTTGTGTAGCCCTAGCTATCCTGGAACTCACTCTGTAGAGCAGGCTGGCCTTGAACTTCCCGAGGGCTGGGATTAAAGGCCTGAGCACCACCATCAAATGAGGAGCAACTATTTTAAGTGCTTTATTCTAGGGGCATCTATGCATGTAAATTAGCTATTAAGCACGTGATTTTTTTTTTCTTCAAATCCAAGTAGACTTAGCTTCAAATATTGCCTCTTCTATTAAGAGGTACAGAGTTTGCTGAGCTTCAGCTATTTTATCAATAATTAGGGTAATTATAGCACCTATCTCACTAGAATTACAAATGTTTAAAGTACTAAGAGGAATAGAGAGACTGTAACTTCAAAGGTGCATTACTTTTATTAATAAAGCTTCACTAATGTTCTGAAATTTTGTAATAATAAAATTGGCTATGGATAATTTTATTTCAGCTATATAAATTGTTGGGGAGAAAAACTTGGGTAGAGTAATAAAATCCAAAATTATTAAAATTGTTTTGTATAAGAAATACTACAAGAGTATTTCTTATCTGTTGTTGTGTCTTCCAGAGCTTCAGCTTGGTGGTTAACCTTGACCCACAATTTCAGAAATAATAATAATAACAATAATAATAATAATAAAATCTTCAGTTTCAAATTCTACTGTTCTTGCTTGTCCTGGATACAATGGTCCTTTATCTAGGCCATCTGTGCTGGGCTTACTGCCCATTGAGTCACTCGGTGGCTTTCCTAGGCATCAGATCACTTGTCCCAGTACCTCAGTTCTGTGTTCAGGAAACACACACTCCACTTAGAAACAGCCAATGTGTAAGAGAACTGATACTAGCAATTTACATATAATCAAGAGAAGATATAAAGCATTTCCTTAGAGTGTAAAAAAAAATGTGAAATAAAAGACTTAAAGAGAAGTCAATATTCATATATTTTACAGTGCAAAATTGATCTGCATCACTATTATTGTTATAACCATTCACCATGTTACATTTAGAACTTAAAACTTTAATGGTACAGAAAAAAAAATAAGGGACACATATATGTGTATAGGGTCTGCTGTTATACATGTTCTGAAGAATCATCTAGGGTTTTCCCAAACTATCCTGTGGATAAAAGTGGTAAGAACTACTGCATTCTCAATGAACTTCAACCCTGAACTTGATATAAGAAAAAACATTCCCAATTGTATCGTAGACCAACAGTCTTGCTCATGTTCTTCTAAATGCCCCTGTTTTATTCCTAAGGGTATATCAGCAATGTTAAGTACTTACAGTAATACCAATTAAGTAGGATTCCTGGAGTTAGCCATTCCAGTGAAACTTCAGGTGAGCAATTTGAAGTGAAACTCCAGGCTTCCAAAGGCAATCAGAAGCTGGGCATGAGGGTGTGCCTATAGTCTCAACACCTACAAGCCCAGACAGCAGGAGTGTCTCAAATTTAAGGCCAGCATGAGCAACAATGCAAAACTGTATTAAAACTAACTAAAAGATATCAGAATTGACAGTGATTATCTTTCCTAGTACTCTTTCTTGACAGTAAAACCCAAATTGTCCCATAAAGATATTGAACATAAGCAGACTTCGGGGGGGGGGAGTTTTTATTTACATCTTCCAAAAGATAGCGAAGGGCCATAAAAAAGCACAGCAGACACACTTTCATATTAATCTCATAACAACATTACTACATAGATATCAAACATCGGAACAGTGAGGTCATTTGAAAAGGGAAAGGCCCTTAGCAGCTAACAGCTTTATGAACTGACAGTTACATAGAATAAGACAGTGAATTAAAAAGTTCCTTTGAAGTATAGCTCATGCACTTCACTTACCTAGTACACTGTCCTTGAAAGCGTCCACTGGTTAAGTAAGCAGATGAATAATATTAAACTGTTTGCACAGTATCATATACCACATAGGTTTTTATAACCATATGTAACATACATTCTCATAAGGAACAAATATATACCATAGCAGGAGTACATTTCCAAAAAGTTTAGGTGCTTTATGCTTGGAAAAGTAAAACCCTTAAAATATATATATATTTTTAATATTTTTGTGCTCCGTAATGTTAGGTGCAAATTAAGAAGTTCTTCTCAATTAGTATTATATCTAAAAATAAAAACCTGTCCTGGTTCATTAGAAGGTCAAGAGGGGACAAGAAGATGACTCTGTCAATTAAAGCAACTACTGAAGGATGTTGGGATGAATATCCATCAAATTCATTTTAGTACACATAAGAAGCATCAGTCTTGGAGGAAAAATAAAAGGCAAAGTGCCCTATCTTGGCCGAGTAGACTATTAAATTCAGATGCAGGGTTCTATTTAGTTTGGACAGGTCCCAGCCACAGAACAAAGTCAGTCTGTCCTAGTGCTATAACTGAATTCTACAAGTTAACAGCTTTTCATGAAAAGCTGCCATTTCAAAATGTCAATCAAATCTGAGCATAAGTGGGAACTCCTGCAGAAATAACCAGCTGCAGGTTTGAAAAACATTTTTCACTGAAAGTGGAAACACAAAAGATGTTTGAATGGGATCTCTTTTCATTCCTGTAACAGTAGACAGCCATTTTCACAACATCAAGGACAGAAAGCAGAGGACAAAATTGCAAATAATGTCTTGAAAGGGTTATTTGCAGGGGTGATGACTGATTCAAGTTACAAATGACAGAATTATTGGCAAATGGGTTCTCATTAATATGAAATTGTTTGTTTCTCATTATGTGATCATAGTCTCAGACTGTGTTTTAAATTACACTTGAATGATTATGCCACATAGAATGGACGGTAGACTTAAGTTTTGACATTTATTCTCTACTTGTTTACAGAAATTGATGATAGTATCCCCTGGCTTTCTGGGAGAAAAATCTACTAACTGAGGCTTATGAATATATTTAAAAAAGCATTATTTTACTTCTCAGAATATCACAGACAATAAAAACATTACAAATCAATACTAAGCCTGTCTTTAAAAAAGATTCTCTTGTAGGTAATTATATAATTAGAAAATCTAAGGGTGAGTTCTAAATGTGTAAGAGGAAATATGGTTAGGTGGAAGATCTGCCAATCATGTATCTTCAGAGATATTGAACAATAAATGATGTTTAGAGCAGAAAGGGGAGCCTAGTGAAAGTATCTATGTATTGTTAGGTCAAGCCCTTGATCTCCAGTACACAAGCATGCATGCATGTATACTGGGGGGGGGGGCGGGGAAGGAGGCACATGCATGACACATAAGGAGGGGGAAGAGAAGAAAAGACAGAAGAAATGGGGAGGTAGAAAGACTTATTTTTTTTAAAAAAGAAATTGATAGATTACAGATCTTCCAAACAAAATATCTTTGTTTCACACGTCAATATTTTTTTTTTCATTTGCTGGCAGCAATTAGGGCAGTCAGTTTATGAAGATGGTGACCCCTCCCAACACCAATTGAATGGCCATTCTGTGCAGCAGAGCTGGCATTAATGTTAATTTCTTTTATAGACATGAAACAAGACTGGTAGTTTAAAAGCACTACCCTACTGTACACATCCTACTACATCATATTAGAATTCTGCAAGCCACTGAGTTTACTGCTTTTATTTATTTCCAAGACTTAAGAACCTTTTTGAGCTGTATTTATACATTTACTATACTCTATATTGGTATTACTTAAATACAAAAACAAAAAGAAAATTAGAATTTGATCTCCAAATAAATACTACAAACTGTTGGAACCAAAAGATGATTTTGTATGGTATGGTATAATCAGAGACATTAGAATTTGTCTTTTTTAAAATTCAATTTTCTATATTTCATAAATTTTAACTTCTACTGTATTGTCAACACAAAAAAACTGGCCACACTTATCTCAACAGCATATTTAATTTTAGTAGGTCTAGTCTAATTAACACACTTACCAACTGGCCAAATAGGGATTCTTGGGTTTCATGCACTTTAGGTACTTTAGAATTTCTCTTGGGCTTATAGTCAAGGATGACAGAATCCATAAATAAGCCCTTAGTAATATCTACCTTATTAAATATACACTACTGATAAGTCTCACTAATCTCTTTTCTTTCCCAAAAGTCACAATTACACTCACCATTTCAAAGAAATCTGGGGAAATGCATTTGATATCAAAGGCATATTTCTCAACATGGACACCTGCATCTTGAAATGATAGAGTCCTGTGCCTTCCTGAGACCTTTTCACTTGCTACCGTCATACTCACAGATCTTCCTGGGAAGATATTTAATATTTATTTCTGAGTGCTTTGAATTCTGTATTCAAATGGCTGTATGAGGTCTTAGAACTTGTTTTAAAAAACTAAAATTGGTCATGGTGGAGAGCAGGAGTTTGTTACCAGTGTCACCCAAATGCAGGCATTGCGTCCTTTGGATATTACAAATGCAAATGGCTAATATGGCATCAAGTGTATACTAGGTTTGTTAGAATGTCTAAAGCTATCACACTAGGCATTCATCTGCAGCCCCTGTTTATGGGAGCGAAATATGTAGTCATTTGAAGTTCACAATATGTATACTGTGTTTGTAATAACTGCAGATTTTACAAGCACATTATTCTTTCCATTAGGATTAAAACCTCACCGAATAGCAATTTGTGAAAGAATTCTAGCAGGGCTCAGAGCCCAGAACTCTGACCTCTGATGAGATACTTGGCAGCAACAAACTCTAGATCTAGGCAAAACATCTGGTTTCAGTTAGACTTCCTGAAAAAATAGCCCCTGTACTGGGGAAACTGGTATTCACTCAGCTTTGTATATATACTTTGACTGACTTCAACATTGCTGGGAGGAGGGGGTGGCACTCCACTAGATGCTTGTCAATCAGACCAAGCGCGTTGGTGGCCCCACCAGAGTTAAGTTCTCTTACTAGACAGAATAATCCATTTTATTTCATATTGCTTAAGTTATTTACTACCTTACAGCATATACAGTCTACAACAATGTTAAAGTAAGTCCAACATAGTTATGAACAAACAATACATTGCTTTAATCAGCACAGGAGAGGAATTGGTATGTATATTAATCTCCATTCTGCTTATATGTACAGAGGGGGAAAAGGCAAGACATTCGCATTCAAAGCTCTATAGATTTCACAAGGATTATTATTATTTTTAAAAGAGGTTCTAAACTAGTGTTTCTTTATCCTAAATCTATTTACTATCGCATTTACTAACTCAATGTTAATGGTGAAGTTTGGGAAGAAGTTATACTTTGAAAATCTGATTTATTAAGAAAAAAAAAATCACAACTTAAAATTTGTTCTTCTAATGTTATAGTAGAAAAAAAATGTTCTGCATTACTCAAAAATATGAAACAGCCCTAAGACAGGGCATGATCTAAGGGTTCCTTCTAGTCCTCCCTCGTTCTGCTGTGTGGCTTAGGGGAGCAAATGCAGCAATTACCCGCTGCAATGAACACATCTCTAGCTTACTAGTCACCCAGGGGGCAGTTTTTAAACTGTCCCACCTTCTTACATAAACACACAGCTCTTTGAAAACACGCTTTTCCATATCAGACAGAAGAAAGTCCCAGACTACAAAGGATGTTGCAAGCATAAAGATGAGTGGCTTCTGCATCTCAGGTTGGTGGGCAGTCTCAACAAACACAACAGTGGGGTAGTTCAGCACAGTGCTGTACGCCTTGTTGATTTGATTTGAGCATCTAGTAAAAGTCAACTTGTAACCCAGTTTGTCCCATTGTCACTGTGTAGAATCCAGGTCATACAAGATAATCATGGGAGCCTGATTCAGTTTGAAGGACCTCAGAGAGTTTTGTTAATCTTAGGTGATGGCAAATTGCCACTCTGTCTTCCTATGTGTTACTTAATTTAATTATTTCTTTTTTGAACAAGTAGAAACATTCAAACTTGCACTCTTGAAAAAATAGCATGAAACAGAAAGCAAATGAGTAGTTGTGTAGTTTTCTTTACCCATAAATTAACTTTCCACTCGATGTCATTTGGAAGGGCAGTACTGAATAGTCCCATGGTACACCTATCGTCCCTGACAAGCTCTAAGGGTCTGCAGACTCACCTCTACACACATCAGGAGGTAACTTCAGAATGCTTATAACTATTTACATTCCGCTAAGATAAAGTATTTCTGACCAAACTGAAGCCAGTTTCTCCACAAAGACCCTGAGCATTTGCACAATTCTCATTTATGCAACCGTGTGCAACAAATATCACAGTTCTGAAACATTTATAATGGTTATTTATCAACTTACAAAATTTGTATCATCTTAATGATATAAAATTTGTAGTTCTACAACAGTCTTGCTTTTTTCAATTCCAACCTGAACTAAGGAAATATAGAGAATTTTGCTTCTTGAATGTGTAACCTTTACATAAACTTTCTATATTCCAACTTTAGGTAAATATATGTAGTTCAAATTCAGCACTTCTAATTTTTATACTCTGGAGACCTGTTTGTATACATAATCCCCATATTGCCTTAGTTCGTGATAAAATTTTAATGCTTCACCAAAAATAGCCATTTTATTCCAAAAAAATAAACAAAGGCCAACAAGACAAACTCCTGTGATTTGAATTTAGTTTTCTGAGACTATACTGTAAAAGTGAAAATGTTTATTAATACTTTCCCACTTTAAAATTAGATAAAGGAAACCTATCTGATTCACTTTAGAATAAAGGTCACTGAAAAAACAGCATAAAAAAATGTGCAGTATTACAAAACATGCACATGTAACCAACACTGGAGGTATATGGTAGGAAGTGAGAGGTAAAGTTTTAGAATAACCATTATCCTTAATGCCTTCTTTAGTTATATGTGAGAAATCACTTTTCCCTCAACACGACCAGGTAAGTATCTATAATTGGACCAGAGCGCAGGCATGCCTATGCCTGACATATAAAGAATTTTCATTATGTCAGGGTGATGAAGAAAGACAGACTCCTAATTCTGAAAGCCAAGAGTGAATCCCAGGGAAGGGGGCTTCTCTGCTGCTTCCCTATAGTGAGAGCAGCAAGCAAACCATCTCCCTGGACACTGCACAGGGCAAAGAGCTGGGCAACACTGAACAGAAGGAATAAGTAACAGAGGCGATTCTGTGTTCTCAGGCTTCTTTTTATCCTGGAATTAAACAGTCAATTCTCTTTGCAGAAGGCATAGAGAGTACGCCACGGCTCACCTCATGTCTTTCTAAAGCAACAGCCACAAAAGCACATTTATGGAATAAGCCCCCACTTGTTAAAATGTAACACTGCCACCATCACTGGAGTTCACCTTAGTGACTTAAATAAACATAAACAGAGTTATAAACACTATATGTTTTATAGAGTTCTATGAACCAGGGGAAAAAGTCACCTTACTAAATAACCTTCTGGCAAAGCAAAAGGAAGCTAAATTTGGTTTGCTCATATTTTCTGAGTTCCCAAGATATAAGCAGCAGTGTGTGGAACTTAATTCCTTTAGCTGGAAGACATTTTCTCATTTCATTTTCCACAATGGCCTTTCTGGGAAGCGGAGGAAAAGGTACTAAACAGGAAGGCCCATAAGAACTACGAGTACAACCAACAGCCAACAATGACTTGGGTGTTTACAGGGCATCTCGTGCTATAAGAAGAGCTTGCCAGATCTCCCTACCCACAGTGAAGCAGGAAGTAGAAAGATCCTGAAAACAAGCTCTGTGAGATGCAGACATGACAGCCAGCTGGCCTAGGTCGCCAAGGTGCCCAAAAAGTAAGTTTCTAGATCTGCTATGCTTAGCGAATGATGGTCAAACATTTCCAAATACTACACTGTCTAATGCTGACCTGGAAAACATTTGTTCAGAACATGCTAATGAACTACCATCATATAAATAGCTTTTCAAAAATATATTGTTTCAGATGTGTTAATATACTAGTGGAGATTCTGCAAAGTTTGAATATAATTTTTGAGTCATCACCTAAATGACATCAACAACAATACTTATTTTAAATAAGCCCAAATTATATTCAGTTGAGTAAATTTTAATTTGTTTTCATTTAAGGTCTTCTAAAGTTGAGGCCAGCATGCTGAAGAAAAATATTAAACCACCTAGAACCTTGTGTCAACACATGATGCTACTGGGAAGGTAAGTGAATTAATTTTCCAAGGAAAATTAATTACTTATGACTTACAGTTGTAAAAGCAAACAACGTAACTCTGGATTAGGGCACATTCAATTTCTGTTTGTAGTAGCGATTAAATTAATTTCATATAATTCATGCTATGTAATGGAAAGCAGAGCAAAATTGAAATTCTAGACAATGACTGACAGAGAAAAATGTATGTATTTATGAGTCTGCTTCAAAAATAAAAGCCATGGATATTAATCACTGGATAATAAGCCAGTATTTTTTTAATGGCTTGATAATAGTGGACTTTTAGCACAGATTTTGAGAAAGCATTACTAGACAGTAACATCTAATATAGAATATGAAAAAAGTATAATAATATCCTATGATATCTCCTAGCACCCTGTTACTCCTGAGTCGGCCATTAGAATCAGGATTTGCACATTTTTTATTTATAACAGATTAATGTTTATCCACCCAAGCTTGGAGCAGATGAAATGAAATACAGTATTAAATGATTTGGAGATAAAGTTCTCAAAATTACGATTAAATTTTCTTCCCCTGACATCCAAGCAGCAAAGTGCCTTTAAATGGATCACCTGTGACTCCTTTGCCTAAACAGTGCACCTGAATGCTCCCGAAGCAGCAGTCAGGCTAAGGGAGACCTGACATGGGCACAGCAGTGACTGCTGCTCATCTCTTGATTCTGAATTCTAACCTAGTGGATACAGCTGGTGTTTTAAGATAAGGACTAAATCCTGATGTTAACTGAAATAAAACAGTTTAAAAGCAGCTAAAAGAAATGTCATTTTCCTGATGTCATAAAGCTTACAAAATCAGAACGTGTCATATTCTGGTACGGGCCCCTAAGTATTAAGTGTCACCAGGGACCTGGTGACATCACTTATAGTCTAATTCCCATGAGCAGCTGGGTTCATTTGGCTAGGCAAGAGGAAGAATTTTGACAAACACTTCTAAAGTAAAATATTTGTATGACTTAGACTTTTAGAAAAGAGAGTAAACTTTAGATCAAAAATACAGTATGAGCATAATGAAAATATATACTATAAAATATGTATTTCAAAATTTGACTTTTCACACATCTTAAACTAACACATTCTTTTTCCTAGTCAGTCTCTCACAGAGAATTACTTTTAAAATGTCTTTATACAGAGAATAATTAATTTATATACTACCTTTATGACAAGAGGGAGAATATTACTGAAGGTATTTTAAACCCCACAGTAATTTCCACTGTATCAAGCCAACAGCAGGGCAATGACAGACACTCTTGGAAAGTACATGCAGACCACACTGCAGTTCCAAGGGGACTTTCTAAAGCACCATCCTCTCCAAGAACCATTCTAGTCTAGAGATGTGACTGAAACATGATTAGAAACATTAGGTTTTAATCCTTGGTAAAATTAAATGGAGCAGCAGCAGCTCACCTTTCCGGCTTCTCTTCCTAGCACAAAGCTTCCTCCTTTCCAATGGGGCCGTCAGCAGTGCAGAACCAAGAGGCTGTTTATAGCACAGCCGGGGAAGCATCTCTACAGTGGGAGGCACATTCAGGTCCTTTCCAGCAATAAAGCTGCCCTGGAGGCTGAACCCCCACTGCAGACGTAAAGAACTGTGACTTAACTCCATTCCTGGCTTCACCATCAGAAGAGTATTCTAGTGGGGGGATGCCAAAAGGCCAGTAGGCAAGGAAGGATGGCCTTCTGTATCAGAACAACCTTTTTCTACTGCCTGCATATGTACAGACTAACAGCATTCACATAAGCAGAAAACAATGTCTTTCAGATGGGCGGGCGATGGGTCCTCAAGACTGTGAGGGTTACACTGGGCCTTCCCCACCACCGCTGCTCTCAGAAAACATGCATCCCCTTCAGTTCAAAGTGTACTTCCGGAGTCTCTTCAGGCATCTTTCTTTTATTACAACCCACATTCATATTTCAGTAGAATGACTACAGAATTACTAATTTTTATCTAAACGATGACGTTTGGCAAACGTTATGTAACCAACTATAAATCTACAATAAACCTCAAACTCTGAAGAGCTAGTGATTACATGATTAGAACCAGCTTGATTATGGGAGAGGAAAGGCAGGCAGGCTGTCAACAAACAAACAGCTGCTTTTTATTGCCAACGTGTAACCAGACTGGGTCCCAGAGAACCAGGGAGTATGTGTTCTAGTGTTCTCCTCCCGCCTCCAGGATAGTGAGTCAGCTGAGACACTGGACACGAAGCACAGCAGCAGAGTCGGATGTACATGGATAACAAGAGAAGCACTATAGAGTTAGAAGTCCCTGGTTAATCACTAGCACAAGTCTCACGTGCATGCTCCAGTTCAGCTCCAAACACCTATATCTCGCTGTGCAAGACACTCTGCCATTACTCCTGGTGAGAGGCAGCTCAGGGCTCACTTCCTCATTCCTGGATTATGACCATAGCAAGGCTGCCACTCTGGTCCTTTGTTCTGGAAGTTTCTCTAACACCTTCTTCCATCCTCCTTCCTCCCTTTGGCAGGCAGGAATGAACATGTTTATGTGTGCCAGTATGAACTGAGTGACCTTGATATTAAATGATTCTGTGAATAATTGATTAGCTTAGCATATGCATAAATATTTAGAATAAAACAAACTTTAACAACAACAATAACACCAAAAAGGCTAAAGAATTCTAAAGTACATGAAATTTATTTAATGTCTCCTAAGAAACAAAAGCACTTTCATAGCTGAACCTTCAGGCATTTTCACATCTACTTTTTGCCTCTTTTTAAAACATTTTTCTAGGAAACATAGGTATCCTTATTTTCCAACAAAGCATGAAGAAGTAAAATTATTTCCCCCAGGAGACATGGCAAGGTAAAGCCATGATGCCTCTGGGCTGTGTTCTCTCCACTGAACCACGCTAAAATGAGGATGGTGCCATGAGAATGTTTATGCTATTTAAGTTTAAGACAGGCTCTGTCTGTGTAAGAATTTTAGCTCTCAGGGAAATTTTGATTAAACACACCCTGAATTGCAGCTATTCAGCTGCAAAGATGGGCAGAGGTCAATGAACATAGTTTTGTGCCCGGATACAATGATTAACCAACAATTTAAATCTAGAACTCAAATTTCCTTTTACAAACTTAATGATAAATGTAACATTTCCCACAATTTTTTTTTTCCTCCTGTCTCACTCTCAATTACAAGGTGACATTTATTTTAGGCCCTGTTCACAAAGCAGATTCAGCTGCACACGTTCTGTATTCTGCTGCCATCACCGAGCCTGGATGCAGTTAATGCTGCTAAATTTTGTTAACATGCCCACAGATTTGTATATTAAAACTCAAAAGGCTGCCTAAACTTGTTACCACAGATCTTTGTAAATTTCAAGTTAAAAATGGTAGGTCACTTAAAAAAAAAAAAAGCCTGACTGTATTTCAAACTATATTGGGTGGAGGTGCTGGAATGACGGACTAGGGGACAAACCACTCAGGAAGCTACTTGTAGCCTATCAGAAAGAAGATATGCAAGGATGAACATGAATCAAAGAGACATAGCGGGGCAAACAAGTCCACTAGGGATCAAATCTTCTCCAGGTCTCAAGCTTTAGAAATAGCTGTGGCATTCTGCACCCAGTTGTACCTAAAGAAGTAAGACTACGAGACTTAACAACTCCCAAGAATTGAATTACTGTTAAGTCTCAATCTTCTAAAATACAGAAAAAAAAAAAAAACTGAACAAACAAAAAACATTATAAAGAGAAGCCCACTTTTTACTAGGTCACATACTGTCCAACAGTGTCTTCTCCCAGACTATTTGTCCAAAATGGTTTTCTTCTACTAGTGAGAAGACATGAGAGTTGGAGAGACCCAACCAGTATGGCTAAAATAAAGTTTGCCTACTATCCAGCTTCTTTTAAGATTAAATTTCTGTGATAGCTGGGCTGTGGCTGGTCATTACCAATGTGACCTGTCTGGGCACATGGTCACCAGGATGGTTTGGCTGTGATGACTGAGCAGCACCTATCCAGGTGCCAGTCCCCTTCCTGTCCACGCTTACAGACACTGCAGCCTACACTGCCCTCTATACTCTTCAAACTCCAAAAATGATATTTCTCCTGCCATTAGCAACTCCTCCTGGAAAGTATATTATGGAGCCATCATTTCTGAAGTAAACTTAGAACTCTGAAAAGAAATGTGGTCTTCTAGCTCCCAAAGACAAGATAAACTAGCAAAAGGTTTGTTATTTTTACTTCATGGAAAATGGTGATGTCTCAGATATTAAATGCCTTCATTTTTCTTGTCAATATAATCAATGCCTGACTGATTTCTTTCTTTGTTTTCTTTTCTTTCTTTCGTCTATATGAGTGCTACTGGGCAAATCTGAAAAATGAAAGAGTCTTTCAAAACTGCCCTGGAAAGATGACCTACTTTCACTCACCTTCTAGGCAGGTTCACATCACCAGATTATGCTGGACATGGCTCAGCTCCAATGAAAACAACCTTTCTTGGCTGTTCAATGGCTGTTTATGAGTATACAACAGGAGCTTTATATGCACTGTGTGCTTGTTAGATGCTCAGGTCCTCTTCCGACCTCGCGCTGGAGTACACACACCTCTGTGTGGTGTAAGGCTCTCCGCTCCTCCCACAACCACCCTCCAGCCACAAATACACACTTGTCAGCGGCTCTTGTAGAAGACTTTCCCAGTGCAGTTGTGTGTGGGTGTAGAGAAGGAATGGGAAGACTTCAGATGCCTGGCTTGACCAAAACTCCTGTCTGCCGCTACATAGTTATCTATATTTATTGAGGCCTGGAGGTGTCAATTTAGTCAATCAAGACCTCTTCCGAGGTACACACAAGGACTTGGAAACTGTTGAGATATGTTACCCACTTTCCTAATGGCCCACACATACACTCTCAGCCCCACTTTCCCCTTGAGGTCATTGGCAAGAACTGTTTAGTTTAGATTCAATAAGTGCTCACAATAAAATGAAGGAAAATTTCAAGTTTAAAATTAGACAAAAATATTACAGAAAAAAGACAAATTGTTTTGTAGATAAACTTTATACTCTGGTGTTGAAAGTTAAGGTTCACAAATCATAGCAGCCCTGTCTGCAGAGCTGGCCTTTTCTACTGCACTCTCAGTGAATCATGCTGCGGTTAGTTGAAAGTGCTGTTCACATAATAAATTAACCACCTCATTTCCTTCATCACCAAAATATACAGAGCACCCCCATACAGATTTGTTTTAATAAAAGTAATAAAGCAAGCCCGGAGGTTATGGCTGTTATTACATAATCACACCTCTGAGATTTAAAAACACTCACTTGCATATCATGCCTCAGAAAGTCTTTGCCCCTTCCAACAAAACCTAACTGTACTCATTCCTTCTGGGCCCATTTATTCCAAACAAATAATCAAACAAAAACTTGGACGCATCAGGAGAGACTTCTCTTTCAATTACACATTTGAAAACACGCAATTTTTAGCTCACAGTTTTAATACTGCACAACAGACAACTAAGATACCTGCTCTTGATTATTACGAACAATATTATCATCTCATCCCAGTTAACAGTGTCCTACGACATCAAGCACGTGGTTCTCTCACCTCCAAGCAAAGTTTCTTAAAATCAGTTGTTCAAAATTTCAGGCAACAGATGCTTTCCTTCCCGTGGACTGAAAAAGAGTTCTCTACAATTCCTAACAAATGAACTTTCTTGCTAGCAAATGGTATTAAATATTGAAGATAGCTGAGAGAGAAGGAAAACTTTCATAAATTCACACAGTCTTCTTTTTTGCTCCTTTGACTTTCTCTCTCTGCCTACCAGAAAGATACTGCAATGCTGCTTTTGAAATCACACTTAACTCAGCATGGCCAGCTCTCCTGCACCGTTACACTATAATCACTTTGCAGACACAGGGTTCATGGTTCATTTAAGCCCCGCACGCCCCAGTCTTCTCTATAGGATCATAGATTTAATGTGTGCTGTCACTGCTACTGATGATGCCTTCCTTTGGAGGTAAGATGTAACGGAATCTCAAGCAATTATAATTACCAATGCTATTCTTTTAAGGATCATGATTAACAACCCTCATATACAAAGTTATGATCAACATTTCTGAATGTACTAGATATCATAAATTCAAAATATGCAGTTTTACATGCCCAGTTCAGAAATTACCTTTTTTAAAAATTTATACATTTCTCTCTCTTTTCAGTCATTAATTAACTAGTACAAATTTATAATCTTATAGTACTTGGGTTTTCAACTATCTCTCTAAGGTGCTAGGAATTGAATCCAAGACATTTCAAATGTGAAGCCTGTACAACGCAATACTAACAGTCTCTCAAGCCTGCCCCCATGAATATTATTATATTGCACATAGGTGTTTTTTTGTTTTTTTGCCTAAGTTAAAATTGCATTTAAGATTCTCCACGATATGCCAGTAACGCAGGCGTCATTATATCTCCAACTTGGCAAAATAGAGTTATCTATATAAATATTCAAGCTAAACATTGTTAAAGTAATCAAAGCAGTTGGGTGTGTGTGTGTGTGTGTGTGTGTGTGTGTGTGTGTGTGTGTGTGTGTATACTATTTGTCTATATCCAACCAATATAAGGCCTAACATACTAAAAACTTTCTTAGAATCAATTAAGAGAGTCAATAAACTTCCATTTTTGATAGTTTTGCTTTAAAGCAAAGACCTTATCCCACTGAATCCCACTGGAATAAAGGAATTTCTGATAAACACACATTAGGTTTAAAAAAAAAAAAGGTTCACAGAAATCCTGATTTGCTGAGTTCTGACACTAGCCAGTGCTCCTCCCATCTGTCCTGGTAAGAATCACTTCTGTGGAGACAACTGTATAGTTCAGAGGGGAAGAATGAAAGAACCTTAGTTCCTTTATCAACAGGAATCCTCCTTTCCCTGGCCAATCTCTAGGACAAAAGAAAACCAAGGAGCAGGGCTGTGCTATGAGCAGCTCTTCCCTGCCCCAGGGAGATTCTCTCTGCTAACTAACAACAGAGAAAATCACACCTATCTTAACCTTTCTAAGGATTCCTGACTTGGCCTCCAGGAACTTGACCTGACTGAGAGCAATGAGAAAATGAAGAAAAGACAAAGTGACTGACATGGAGCAGAGAGGTTGGGATTGGGTGGTGTGGAGGACGATGCCTTGGCATCCTGGAAGCTTAGTGTGAACAGAGGTGAGACTATACACACAGCTGAGTGAGGAGGTAGCAATTACAGACAGACAGGGAGGCAGGGCTTATGGTACACAGCTGAATCAATGAGACAGGTCTGTGAAATCTTGGCAAGGCAGACTGTTATAGAGCAGTCCTCAATCTGTAAACATCTGGAAGCTGTGGTGGACATTTTCTGCATACACCATCAACATTCACACATGCCCAGAACGGAAGATTGTGCCATTTCCCTCTATGCCGTCTCCTTCCAAAGGACAGCTTTGCTATTTTCTTATGGGTCTGAGGCTAGAGCCCTTGACATGGCTAGCTCTTGTAAACAACACACGTTCACTCAGGACTTCACACAATCAGAGCTTCTCTACTTCCACAATTTTTCAATTGCTGATTTTAACTGAAATTCACCATAGGGAAACAATGCTATAAAGCATCTTCAGAAGACATTTTATGACCTGAGGTTACTGGGTAAATGGCAGATTTAAGAAAGAAAGAATTATTTTCTTAAAAGGTTAATTAGAATTGCCTCCATGTATTGGACATAAAATACTATTATGACAAGGAGATAAAAAAAAATGTGGCATTAGTCATTCAGATCACTACCTCAGCTTTAGCACAGATCACATTTAGAGGAATGTAAACAAAGCTTTCACAAGGCCAGTCACCTAAGATGAACTAAATCCAAAGGCTTGTAATCTTGGGAGGGGGGGGATGGGGAGACACAGCAAAGCTCAAAATTAGAGTAAATCATATGTGAATGAAGGAAAACAACTTCAAGTTATTAAGGTCTTAACAAATAAGGCTCTAAAAAAGAATATGCCCAAATGACCACTAAAATGGAGTGTGGAATGGGAAGGCCATTTATGAAATACTAAAATCATGTCTTCTTAAAGAGTTTACAGCAGTTATTATGGAATGAGCATCATTACTCAGAGATGAAAATGCTATGGTTGAAGCACCAGCACGCATGCACATGTATACTCACACCCCTCCCCCACTCCTGTGCAAGTCAACATTCTGATGGAAAATGGTTCAAACTACAGCAGGCCTCTACAGCCAAAGAGCTGAACTAATGTGTAAAATGAACATAAAGGAATAAAAACTTTTAAGGGTCAAAATGTAAGACTAAAGGAAAACGAGGAGTTTTCAATATATTTGCTTGGACAGAGTTTCCTAAGATGTATTGTGGTGCGTGCATGTGCATGTAAATGGCTGTGGGATGGTACATTTGCTTAGCATGTGTGAGGCCCTGGCCCTGGGTTCAGTCCCTATTACCAGCCACTACCAGGAGCCTCCCAAATTCTTCATGTCCATTTCCTTGCTCAGGCTATCCTCCCCGTGAATGTGTCTCCTCACACGCTCAGCTTCCTCCCTCCTTAACCTCCAACTTCTCCCTCTTCCAATTCACACTTACAAAACATTCTAGCTCTGACCTTCTTTGACTGTCCATTTCTCATTCAGTCCTAAATTCACTACTGATTTCCTCCTCTATCACTAGACTCTCTATTCTTGTGATGGTCACCATTGAGTTTTTCTCTATACTAATCTTACATTTTGAGAACTTATTTGCCAATACAAAAAATGTACATATTAATGAAGTGCTAGATTATGCCTGATATATATGTATATATTGTGCAATTTGTAATCAGGTTAACTATGTCTATCTCTTCAAACATCAGCTCCTTATGATAAAGGCAGCAAGAAGCCCTTGCTTCTATCCAGTGTGCAGGAATGTCTGTGATCTGTGGTCTCTCTTTGTGCACCACAAAGTCTTCCTTAATTTGAACGTAATACTCCTCAATAGAGCCTTGCCATTCCTTCCTCCTTTGATTTTAAACAGGAAATGGGAAAGGTGTATCTTAAGTTATTACACCACTTACTCCTTGTGATGGGTCATATAATACTGATGATATTTGCTTCCTCCAATGCTTACCTGACCAGAGTTCCCAACTATCCTGCTTGTACATTTACAGATCCTGCAATGTGCAGTTAAGACACTAGAAGTATTATAAAAATCCTATTGTGACTTACTAGCACTTGGGTGGGGCCTGGGAGGTTTTCAGAAGGGTGTCATGCTATAATCTGGGTGCTTTCTAGAAACACAGAATCTCGCTGTCCACCGTAGGCCCACTGAACCAGAATCTGTATTTTAAGTAGACCTCCATGGAGTTACAGCATATTCAAATGAGAAGAGTTTAAGAGACTGGGGCTCTTAAACCTAAGGCAACAAAACAGGCTGCAAGGCTCTTTCCCCCCAAATTTCCTGTCCTATAGGTCTTGAAAGGGCTTAAGAATGTACAATTCTAAGGCAGTACTGAGCAGCTTCTGGGGATCTCACAGGGCCTGGATACTAGAGTCACAGAAACTGTTGCCATGTGAGGCCCAACCCAAACCAAGCAAAATAAAATCTCTGAGGAGTGTGGTCTGAACTAGGTTATTTTTCTTCTTTAAGGTTTCCTAATCAATCTTAACATTTCTAGTTCAGGCCATGTCAGAGCAAGAGAAAGGGGGTAGTGCTGTAAAGTTAAGAGAACAGGACACTCAGTCAGATACCAACACTACTCTGAAGAACACTGTCAGCGCCCGTGAATGAACACTGGAATCTTAACGTCTGTCCTGGCAAGATCACTACAGTTACCAAGGAAGCAAAAGAAATAATACTTAGTCATAAATTCACCAAGGATGGTATTTGTGAGAACATTTTCTTGAGACAGTATTGAAGCAAGCACTAAGGACTATTGAATTTTACACAAGATTAGATCTCAAAGAAAAACATCTGTATTATCATTATGAAAACAAATACAACCTATGATAGTATGTTTTTAATTTTTGCTGAAAAATAAAATTGCCTTTTCTGATTACGTATTTTAAAAATTCTCTTAACTCTCACACATTTAGACACAAACGTTATGAGAAACTTAAAACTGACTAAAAGTCAAAGTTATCAAGTTAGGGCATGTTTAGCATTTGATCCAATTTTTCTTCATATTTTAAATAGCATTAAATATTAACAAAGGTTCTAGGGTACAGCACAGTGGAAGAGAGACGGACTGCACCCCTGCTTCCGCTCCACACAGCACTCAGAGCAGCTATAGGCTGCGACTGCGCTTGTCCTTATCTTTATACACGTGCAGCCAGAAACGGCAGCACTGCCCATCACACTGTACTTTGTGTCAGCTGTACGCTCCCATACACACTCCACAACTGCTCCCTCACTCTCTCTCATCTCCCAGGAGGTAACTCTCACTGGATCTTTTCACTGCATACGTGTCAGTTTATTATAGTAGTTAATCTTCCCATTTAAGGGACACATCTATAGACTTTCACTACTGTAAATAGTGTTTCCAGGGACTTTGTGTTCCTGACTGGCTGCACACACAAGGGGACTATTCCAGGCTATGCACGTCTAACAACAGAATTGCTGGGTTGAAGTCTTCACCTCCAACTTCACCGATTTCTACGAGCTCTCCAAGAGGCTGCATCAATCTACATACCTACAAGGAATGCATGGGATTATCAAATGTTCTCCAAGCATGTGGCCTGTCTAAATGTTTTTTTCCCAGAGAGCAGTTTAGATTCAGATGTAGTTTACCTTTTCCTTTATGGTTACATTTTAATAGAATGTAACTTTTTTGAATACTCCTGTTAACTAGTTTTTAAATACTAAAAATAAAAAGTTTCAGAACTCATAATGAATTTAAATGTTAATATATAAAAGTCAGAAAGGAAGTAGGAACTGGCATAAGTGTGGTTTTACTACCAAACTTAATGACATGCAAAGGGCAAGCAAATAGCAGATAAAGGAAATTAGATATGTCATTGTTAAGTCAAAGGATTACTTATGAGGATCTTCAAATAATACAAACACTTTAAACCAGAGTTCTTGGGTATGCATACACCGCCTGACATTTTAGTGCAGGAAGCTTAATTTACCCAGGTGTAAGAAAACTACCCTTTGTATGTATGTAAGATAATTTTACATACATGAGTGTTGTCGTGCTCCCCCCCCCCCCGCCTTTATGCCAGAACAGGACATCAGATTCCACTACAGGTGGTTGTGAGTCACCATGTGGTTCCTGAGACTTGAACTTAGGACCTCTGGAAGAGCAACCAGTGCTCTTAACCTCTAAGATATCTCTTCAGCCCCAGAAGCTAATTTTTAAAACTAAAATTTATTTATAATAATATATAATTTATAATAATTAACAAATTCTAATATATGAGTTTTGCTCCCATTGTTTGTCAAGGTCAATGACTTGTTAACATTAAATTAAATGAAAAGTAAAGATAAGCCTGATTTCTAGGCTCTTTTAAATGTCTTTTGTAATTCTGTAAGTGGGATAGCGTGTGTCCTGCTTAGTCAAAAGAGAAGACTGCAAAATCATTTTGGCAGGAAAAATGTACCTATGTGGCTGTCTTAATTAGGTTTCTATTGCATAAAGACCATAACAAAAAGCAATTTGGGGGTAAGAGTGTTTATTTGGCTTAGCGGTTATAATATATTATTAGGGGAAGCCAAGACAGGATCCTGGAGGCAGAAACTGAACCAGAGGCCATGGAAGAATGCTGCTCATTGGCTTGCTCATCATGGCTTACTCAGCCTGCTTTCTTGTAGAGCCCAGGTCTACCTGCCCGCCCAGGGGTAGCCTTGCCTCATCAGTTGTTAATCAAGAACACTTGCCTACAATCCAGTCCAAGCGAGGCATTTTCTCAGTTGAAATTCCTCTTCCCCGATAATTCTAGATTATGTCAAGCTGACAAACCAGTCAGCACAGTGGCTACTGTGTTTTGGGAAGTGTTCTGTTTCACCTTGATAACAGTAACAATCTACCAAAGTCACCTGGATAACTTAGCAGTGGGGTCGGAAGAGTCACTCTATAATGACACATTACTCACAGTTTAAAGGTACTCTTAAAATACGAAGGTGAGAAGCCTTACTTTATAGATGTGAATAAAATTACACCCAGCAGCCCTGCAGGCTAAGTGGAGTGTCTGAGTACTTTCTCCATCAAGAGCTGCCTACTTTGTTTAATTTACTTGTTTGTTTTTACCCAGACTTGATCCCACAGAAGAGGAGAGGAGAAAATTTTTGCTACCTGTGAGGTTCTACCAAAAGACACGCAGCGCCATGGCAAGGTGACTTTCCTTTTACAATGACTCTTCTGTAATGTCACCAAATGATCTAACAGAGGCAAAAGAGGAAAGAGGGCTGTTCTGAGTCCCAACTGCTTCACTGACAGATGTTTTACCATACACAGGTGCTAATGAGCAGGAACGTGAAAGAACATGGTCCCAAGAAGAAATAAAGAAGCGAGAAGTCCAGCTTATTTAGACTTAGACTCAGGGTATGACAAGGCCAAGTTAAGCCATCATTCCCCACATCCCACTAGTCCAACCCAGGCAGCCCTGCGTCATCCTCCTCTCGCTCGCTCGGGAGTGTTTTCTTGGGAGTAACACCAAGCCACTTTCCAGCAAAGTCTTTAGGGGTCAATCAAGGATATGTTGTCATTCGACCACACTGGCTGCCTTGCTCTCCAGAAATAATGACAGGGCATGTGTTTTTAAAATCAACTCTAGCCATTTTCTCAGACAAGAATTGGAGCACTGCCACAAGAATTTTAGGTGACATTAAACCAAAGGCATTCTAGTTTCCACTGAAATAACACCGTAGTCTCTGCTATTTCATCTAACTTTCTGGGAACACCTTTCATTTTCTCAGTCAGCAATGTTTATCTGGCTGTTCTCATGTTTTAAGTCAGGATGAAATTTACATCAAAATCACAAAGTAGATAGACCCAAATGAAAAAAAAGTCAGTCCTACTATGATTGCACTGAAAATATATTGTATGAAGAGTTAATATTATGTGGTCTATAGGCTGAGTCATAGAAATGAATATGTATTTATTTATTGTAAAATATATATTCATTATAGAAAATCTGAAAATCTCTCATCATATCCAGCCTGTATTATCTTCTTCTTCCACAGACATCACAGCTCCATTTGAAACTCAGCTAGCTGCTGTTTTACCAACTCTGTGTAACTTGAAGACATCACATCAAGAGTGATTTCTCATGTTACTAAATCCCCCTTAAACCCTGAGTTTGCTGAGACAGGGTCTTGCTATGGAACTTAGGGAAGTACTGAACTCTTATTAACCCTCTTGGTACCTGAGATAATGGGCACTTGCAAGTTTATGTGGCTTAAAAGGCTGAGCTTTTAATGGTGACATGCCACAGACAGGCTCTTAATATATTTTACGTAAATGCTTCAAATAAACCAACATATAAATGTTAACAAATCAACAAAGAAATAATCTAAACTCTTAACAATAAAATATGTAATTATCATACAACATATATAAATTTAATACAAATAATTTCCCTAACACATCATCTGGCTTCAAGCTTTTGAGTTAAATAATTTGTCTGTGTTCTAGGCTGTGGCACTACCAGGATTTTTCTATTATTATTATTATTATTATTATTATTATTATTATTATAATACTATTATTGTATAATATACTGTTATTATAATTATTATATAATTATACTATTATTTGTGCTTAATGTCTTTCAGAAATTCCTGAGTTCTACCCACAGATGGGATCCCTTGCTATTTTGCAGCTCTTCACAGAAGTGTGCATTTCCCTGGGCAGAGACTCACATGCATTCATCTTTTCTGCCATCTCATGGAGTGTGAAGTGTGGACCCACTGGGAGCAGTCGTGCAGTTAAAGAACACCGTGGGTTCAGTCTAGCATCTTAATCACTTTCATTATTTGTTAAACTATATGCACTCTGAATCAGCATGGCTATTTCTCTTAGTCTCAGATAAGTAGACCCAGCTTGGATATCTCCTAGGCATCTTAAACCAACATGTTCAAGGTAGAACTAATGATCTTTATCTACAAAGTTTCTCTACCAAGGTATAAAGCATATACCAGAACCACATTTTGAACAAAGGCTTAACAATTTCTTGTCCCCTACTTACCAGACTCCTCTCCATATTCACTACCATCAGTGTTGTCCACACACCATCTCTCACACGGGCCAGTTAACAGCTACTTTAATTAGCCTTCCTGTTTTTCCTTCCTTCTCACAAAGACTCAACAAGTCAATGTTTAAAAATACAAATCATGCCATTACCTTCATTAAAATCTTCCTAAAACTTCTCAATGCTGTTAGAATAAACTCAAAGCTCTTTGAAGCTAAAGACTACTTCTGAATTCCAACCTGGATGGAGATTGGTCCTCTGGCAATGACTTAAAAAAGACAGTCTTAATGTCAAAGACTTGGAAGGTTTCCTGGGTTCCATAAATCTGAAACATTTCTTTTTCTATGACCGTGAGATTTTCTAAGACTTCATCTGCATGTATTATAAAAACCTTAAGTATACTCTTTAGATACCAGATATTTCCAGTGATCCCTTAATGACTATAGTCCCCAAATGAACAAGCCTAGTTGGACATCTTTTGTTAGTCAGACTTTTATGACTGTGTAAAATATCTAAGCAAAATTATTTAAGGAAAGAGTTATTTGGCTGAAGGTTTGTGAAATTTCAGCATATCAGACAGGGAGAACAGTGGAACAGTATGGCCTGCCTCGAAGTGGCCAGGAATCAGGAAGAAGCCTGCCTGCTGTCTGGACTCTACCTCCTTTCTCTGTTCATTCCTCTGTACTCTCTAGTCTACTAAGTTGCATCACCCACAAAGAGAAAAACACTGTTCTCCCTTATTAGCCCTCTCTGGAAATATACCCACAGACATATCCCAGTGTATAACTAACCTCAAAGACAACTCTCAGTCCAATCAACAACAAACATCACAAGAGTATAGTTAGCTCTATGGCCAGCTAGCATAAAATGCTAATACCCTCAGTTGAATCTCAATGTGTGTGACATGTCATCAATCCAAACTTAGCCACTGTGTGATTCTGGGGCACAGCGTGTTGGTTGTGTTAAATGATGGGGTACAGTGGAATGACTTCTAGAGTTTCTTCCATTTCCAGTAGTCATAGAAACCATGACTTAATATACTACTTAGAAAAGAAGTATAAAGTAGCACCACTCAAATCCCATAAAAATCATAGTAGGAAATACTGTATTTCAGATCCAAAAAGTACACTTTTTCCAGGAGGTGTGCCTGTATTTCCAGCACTTAAGAAACTGAGGCAGAAGGAGTGCCATGACTTTGAGTTCATCCCAGACTTCCAGGCCAGCCTAGGCTACAGTAAGACCCTGCATCAAAATCTAACTAAACAACAAGGACCCCACAGGAGGTACACACTGGCCAGACTGAGCTTGAACTTATAAACTCAAGAACTCTTCCTGGCTCAGCCTCCTGAATAGCTAGAAGTTCAAGTATGTATCACATTAACAGTTTAGGAAAGAATTTCAACAAAAAGGGGGATACTTTTGACAAGAGTCTTCTGGACTCCATATACCGAAAGCTCTCTATACCCTTCTCATGTCACCATGGAAGCAATCTGCCAAGGTTTACTGTTGTCTTCAATCATTCAGTGCAAACATACAACCTTAAGAACTGAAAATACACCATCTACAAAACCACAATCACAACAGCATTGGAGCAACAACTACAAAACTTCAGACTGTTCTGGGTCAAACCTCAAAGCTAATAATAATCAAACAGAAAAGGTCACAGTAAATATCCACGACTTCTTCTGGAAGACTAGAAATAGGCAAGAGTTCATTCTGGTTTAAACAAAGAGCCACAACACAGCCCGATGGTCCACACTCCCTCCATTTTTAGAACAGAGCTGAAAAGATCAGCTCTCCAAATCAAGTACCTCGTTGTGCCTAATGTTTTCATACCACCATGCCTGGCCTAATGTTTTCAAAGTCTTTAAATCTGACTAGAGCCCATTGTAAAATCTGATTGAAATAATTAAGACAAGAAAAAAGTAAAGTATTCTTTCTTTCCCTGGTAGTTGAAACTTTTAACTACCTTCCTATTAGCTGTGTAACTTTTGAAAATGAAAATCTACATCCAGTAATGATTAAGTACAATGTCAGGGTTAATACATGCTCTTTATATTGATGGATTTCAAAAGTTAAATGATCCACATTTACCTGGTACATTCCAACTCCAATGTGCTTTGGCTCAATTTTCACTAGCTCAGCTAATGGATCTTGAACACGTCTTGCTATGGAAACTGAAAAAACAGAAAACAAGTATTACTTAATGTGAAAAGCAGCACTCAAATAATTATTTAGGTTAGTTCTTCATGATATAAACACTTAATCCTATCCGTCCAGTGCCCACCTCCAATTTAATTAAGTTTCAAAGTTCTCTGTTTTTTCTATACAAAAAGAAATGAATGCAATATTTCAGACCTAATTATATCAGCAGGACCTCCGGCATTATTTATTATTTTCTGAGACAAAGTCTCTTTCTGGGGCTCTGGCTGGCCTGGAACTTACTATGTGGTCAAGATAATCCTCCTGTCTCAGCCTCCTAAATGCTGGGATTATAGACATGAGCCACCACACCTGGCTAAGATTCCCAGGCATTATTAAGACACACATAGAAAGGCCTGGAGATTCAGAAAAATAAACAAAAATTTTCACTCCTAATCTCACACAATTATCTTTCTTTAAATGGATAGATTGCTTCTTGCTTTAAAGAGTAGGGGAATATTTGCTTCAAATAATCTAGCATTGTTATCAATATGACACTCCTGATATTCTTATTAAAAGGAGACTGGTAATAATAAATGGATGTTAGACTATTATAAGAAGGCAACCATGTTAAACTGGCTAGTAAGCACACTTGGGTGGTTTACACATAACTGTATGGTATACATAGTCTGCTCTGGAATCTACGCACTGGGTCTATTCATATGCCTTTCCACGCCATCATAATTCATGATCAAGAAACCTGGAAGTATGGAAACTATTGCTATAGAAGCTTCCTAAAATACATACAGATAAGGAAGGAAGTTAAATGGAGTCACCAAGCCATAGGGGAGACAATATACCAATAAAACATCTTTTGTCACCAAACATAACCTCCAGTGCCAGGAATGAATTACATTTTTTTGAATCATTGGTCAAAGGAATCCCATGGAATCCTCCAAACAGGCTATTGCCAAGGCTACTAGTTATTCTCTACAACTACATGGTAGGGCCTATTGCTGAAAACAACACTTACATATGTCACCTAACAGGGAGAAGTCCGTCTGGGGTCTAACTAAAAGATTTCCCCTGCTGACTAGTGTTCATGGTACTGGAAGACACTCTGCATGCTACTAGAAGAGAAAGGTAATAATCAATATCTCTCAGCAACAAACACCACTAGCTAAAATAGTGGTGTGACTACAAGACGTACTGGTGTGACAGTGGTACAAGTGTTACAGGACTAACCAATCAGTTTATGATTCAATTTAAAGTCCACTCAATGAGAAGGAACCCATACCTGACGGTGCTGAAGTAGCTAAGAACCTGAGACTAAGAAGGTCATGGGCCCTAGAAGAAAACCTACTACTGTTATTTTGCTAAAAGAATATGGCAATAAAAAGACTCCTAATGATATTGCTATGCTCACACATCAGTATCTTCCTCAGCTCTCATCAGAGAAGCTTCTCCTTACAGTAGACAGGCACTAATACAGAGACCCACACTGGGCAATGTGCAGAAAAAGAGAGACTTTGGAGCACTCAGTCCTAAATAGGATGTCTTCATCAAAGTCCTCCACTCGAGACTAAGGGATCCATATGAAAGAGGAAACAGAAAGATTGTGAGAGCCAGAGGTGAGAGATTATTCCAAGGAAACAGTATCTTCCAGACACAACAGAACTGATGCACATATGAGCTCAGAGACTGTGCCAACACTCACAAGACTTGCACAGGTTCAAGACAGATTAGGCCTCAGCACTGAGAAGGAGTGGAATGAACATGGATTCCCATCCCTAACCAAGAGGCTATCTGCAACTGATATTCATCGTCAAAGGAAAAATCAGTTTTCTTCAACAGAATCTCACTGCATTTCAGAGTAAGCCTACAAACATAAGAGTGGTTAGCCAAAACAAAACAAACTTTAGTTTGTAGAAATTTTTTTGTCTCATTTTGCTTTATTTGAATATCTTTTTAAACCTTTACTTATTCTGATTTCCATTTTTGAAAAAAAAATGTTGTTTTGTGGTGGCTGTATGTGTCTGGTTTTTTGGTTTTGTTTAAAGAGAGAGAAAGAATATGAAGTCAGGTGAGTAGGGTGAAGAGGATTTTGGAGGAACTGGGGGAGGGGAAAACATAATCAAAATATAGTGTATGAAAAAATTCACACAACAAGTTAACTTCAGACATTCAACTACTATTCATCATGACCTTTCACCAAACATTCTTAGAATTTCACATCTAATCTAATTTGTAAGGCACTTTTAGCATGGAAAAAACACTTATCCTAATTCTTATAAATACAGGCATAAAAAATATTGAAAAGCACTATTAGAAATTCAATTAAAAATATAGATGATAATAGTAAGAATACTGAACATTAGAACACTGGTTCTCAGTCTGTGGGTCACAACTCCTTTGGTGGTCAAATGACCCTTCCACAGGGGTCACATATCAGATATCCTGCATGTCAAATATTTACATTATGATTCACAACAGTAGCAAAATTACAGTTATAAAGTAACAACAAAAATAATTTTCTGATGGAGTCACCACAAAACAAGTAACTGTATGAAAGGGTCGCAGCACTAGAAAGGCTGAAAACCCACATTAGCAAGCAGTAGTCTTTAAACTTTGCCTTATTATCTAATAATATTGAATAGGAGTGTGTGGTGGTTTGAATGAAAACAGCCCTGATAGGTTCAGAGTGGCACTATTGGGAGGTGTGGCCTTGTTGGAGTAGGCATGGCCTTGTTAGTGGAAGTGTGTTAATGGGGGTGGGCTTTGGAGTGTCAGAAGCACAAACCAGGTCCAGTGTCTCTAAGCGTTTCTATCTCTTCCTGCTGGATAATGATCTGGATGCAGAACTCTCAGCTACCTCTCCAGCACCATGTCTGCCTGCACACTGCTATGCTTTCCTCCATGATGATAATGGACTGAGCCTCTGAACTGTAAGCCAGCCCCAATTAAATGTGTTCTTTATAAGAGTTGTCATGGTCAGAGTGTCTCCTAACAATCATCTCATTTAACCACTTCCCTTCTCATTACAAAATATCCTAGTTAGTTTTTTTTGTTAACCTAGTACAACGTCTCCACCAGAGTGGAATGTAGGGCATTTTCTGGATTAATGATTTGATGGAGGAGGGCCCAGCTCATTAGAAATGGTGTCACTCTAGGCTGGTGGTCCTGAGTTCTATAAGAAAGCAGATTGAGCAAGCCATGGGGAGTAAGCCAGTGAGCAGCACCCCTCCATAGCCTCTGCCTCAGCTCCTGCCTCCAGGTAACTGCCTTGGCTAGCTCTGATGATAGACTGTAACCTGTAAGCCAAATAACCCCCTACACACACTGCTTTTGATCATGGTCTTTTATCACATCAATAGAAATCTAACTAGGACAGAAGCGAACATAGGAAATTAATCTTCCCAATGTCTGATTAATAACTACAACTGTGAACAAGAAGCTGTCAGTAACAGAGAACTGATAAAACACTTCTATAGCTTGACTGTGATGAAGGTGGTAGCTCCCCAGAACAATGTGAGTGTCAGAATTCATAGATGATGTTTCTTAAAAGGGTAGATTTTAGTGTATGTAAATAAGGCCTGAAGCTGGCGGTGGTGCTGCTTGGGAGAATGTAGCAGGATCCAAGGAAGACAAACTGTTTCTGTGTGTATACATGTGCATACCCCTCAAGTGATGTAAATGTTTCTATTTTCCTGGGAACTTTTTTTTCTTAATTTCTTGCATCTGTATCATTTCTACTTCGTCCAAGCAGCTTCTTTCACCCACTATCTTCTGACAAGGTCTTTAATCATGTAGTTTTTTCTTACATGAGGTGAGCTCTGATTTTCCCTTAGGAGCACAATTCTAAGATAAGAAGCTTCCTATGGTGTTTCATCCAAGGTCCAGGGTTTGGGGCATTGTTTGGGTGGGCCTGACCCAGAGCTGTCAGACACAGGCAGGACTGTATATGAACGCTCAACCCTCTCCTAAGGCTCTGAGCAGCATATCTACATTCGCAAAGGCTCCTCAATTGCAGCAGGGATCCCCACTCTCATTTTTGGCTATGTCCATATATCCTACTCAGAGAACAAACCTCAAATCTCACACAGATAGAAAAAAGCAGTTACATTTTATGAAAGTAGATGTCTTCCACTGCCATCTGGTTCCAGTGAAATTTAATAAACCAAGAACTGGCCATTTTAAATAAGATATAGACCTCAGTACAACTTACTAAACTTACAAGGTGCAGCTACCACCTCTCACCAAGTTTTAAAATGTTTAATTCATTATATCAAGAGAAAACCCTGAACCCATTAAGCAGTCACTCCCTATTGCCATCTCTCCCTAGTCCCTGACAAGCAACCTGCTGGTTCTCCACAGATTTGTATATTCTATGTATGTCCTACCAACATCATTATACAGTGTGTCTCCCTTTGTGATTGGCTCCTTGTACTTAGCTTAATATTTGCAGGTCATGGTATGACATGCTTTAGTACCTTAACCTTTTAAAAATGTTCTCATCACTCTCTAAACAGGCCCGCCCTTGACCCTCCCCAACATCCTTGCAAAGGTGCTTCCCAGCATGTCCTGACGCCGTAGGCATGCCACAATCTGGTTAGCTATTATACTTGCTTAAGATTCAACTTGGTTGGAGCTGGCTGGCTCATGCCTCATTTGTCTGGCTTCACACTTCAAAACTTGCTGCTGGTCTATCTCATTCTTTTTGCCTTTGTTTTTATTTGTTCATGTTTCTATTTATCTAAGGATTTCAGAAATAAGGGAAAGAACAAAAGCAATATTCACTCTCCTGTGTTAATTCAGAAATCTACTAATTCTATCAATTCAATGTGAACACTTCTCATATGCAATGTTATTTTCTCTAGGAGGCATGAACATTTAATATAAGAACAACTGTTTTCAATAAGCTGATAAGGATATCATTTTAAAGGTTATTTCAGATATGTTTGAGTGCTTCTAAAAATGTTACAATCCTGTCATATTCTAACACAGCAAATTTATAGAGGATTTATATCAGTTTGTTTTCAGTTGCTATAACAAAATACCTGACAATGGGTCCTTAATTTAAAAAGAGGCTCATTAAAATTCAATTCATAGTTGTAAAGTTAGAAAGCCTAAGATTGAATGACTTCATATATTTGGTTTTTGGTGAAGACTAAGAGTATTATGATATGGAAAAAAATAGAACATCATCATAGCTGAAGAGGCAAAGAACATGTTGTGGCATCTAATGAATACACTCTTATGAAAACTGACTCACTTATGAGACGAGTGTTTGTGCACTCCAAAGGTATGACTCAAACACCCAGGACTGGGTCCCAGTTCTCTAAGGTTCAATAATCTATGAGCATTGCCGCTGGGGACCAAACTGTTACCTGGGAGAAACTACATCTATACTGTAAAAAGGTCTAAAAATAAATCCACACCGAGGCCCTGAGGTCTGAAGTGAAGTAAGAAACCATCTTGGGCACAAATACCAGGAAACAGCAAGATGTTAAAAATGGATGAATGGATGGATGGATGGATGGATGGATGGATAGATAGAAAAGGAAGTGGGTGCTAGGAACCAAGAGCAGACTCCAAGCTTCTTTGACTGTTTGCCTTAAGGATAGACTTGGAAGACTTGAGTGTCTTGATAAAATGCTTTGAGTTGGAATAAAGTCAGTCTCATCTTTTCACATAGATGCAGGCTGAGACAGAAGACAGAAGGTGCACTTGCAGTGAGTTACAAACTGAAGACACAGCTAGTTACACTCTGACATCAGAGTAATAGAATCAGGGAGAGGATCGTCTTCTAATCCCCTCTCTTCAGAGGGCATTGCTGGATACTGTAATCCATCCACTCTCTAGCACACTTGTGCACCTGCATGGACCAGTAGTTAGAAAGAACAGCACTTTCTTTAGCAGTGGGAAGGCCCAAGGGACTATTTCCTCTCAGAAATTATAGCAAAAGTATTTTTTCCAACACTCTGGGAAGATAAAGGCAACTTGGGGAGTTCTTTTTTTTTTTTTTTTTTAAACCATCT
This sequence comes from Sigmodon hispidus, assembly GCA_004025045.1. Lineage (NCBI taxonomy): Eukaryota > Metazoa > Chordata > Mammalia > Rodentia > Cricetidae > Sigmodon > Sigmodon hispidus. The sequence goes on from PVIH01000233.1 coordinate 392,604, forward strand.
TTTATTCAGATATTTTATATATAAATATTACAAGCACATTCAAAAAATATTTGCTCTTCTTAAGCCTTAATTTCTTCTTTTGTAAAGTGGGAAGAATAGTCTTGGTAAAGTATCAGATGTGATGTTTTCTGAACACTGAATAAGAGAAATGAGGTTCAGCAGTTCCCACACTGACTAGTCACACTCCTACCATGGTCACCACTAGCACTGTTCCAAGGCTAGTCCCAAGTGAAGAAATGAAATGGGTTCTTTTTTTTTTTCCGGATTCAAAAAACATTTTAAGTTTTGGATCAAAGCAAAATTATTTCCAGGTATAGGGTTAAAAAACCTAAAAGTCAGTGAAAATATTTAAGGTCAAAAATTAAGACATTAATTTTTAAGAAAGTGACATAGCTAGTCCCCATTACATAGAAAACTACTCTAAAATTTTATTTATACCAATTACTTTCCCTAGATGTTTCAGAGAATTTTAATTTTGAATGACAAAATTTTAACTATTCCACATCCTAGACATCAAAGAAACCAAGTACAAATAAAAGAAAGGCATGTTTTTTCAAGCAATGCAATACCATGACAGCCTCAATCAGAGGCCAAAAGAGAATATTCAGTTGCCAAGCATTTAGCAATAAAAAAAGTCTATGTTTACACACTAGCACTGTTTTTTATATTTATGCTACTTACGGCCAAGAAAATGCTGTAATGATTATCTTATAATAATTCTATTTTCTTTATTATTGAATTCTGGCATTTAATTTTAATAAAACTTTGATGTTAAATTCTAGAGTATTTAAACATAAGAGCACTTTCCTCATATTTTCATACTTCCTACTATTAGTTTAATACACAGAATGTGCCAAGTCTCATATATTACATTTTTATGGGTATGTAAGATATTTACTTTGTCACATATGCAAATCCAGACTATCACAATCCCATTCCGTGTGATGGAATATGCCTGCTCACCTGCACTTCTCAGGTTAGGGTCCAGCCCGGGCATCTCCTTGTTGGCTTCTGGGCTGACACTGTAGATGGAGGCCCCTGCTTCACTGACGATGCTGACAAGAAAGAAAGTGGGAACATTATTTTCCAAATGTTCTATCTGACCCAGGAGAATAAATGAATGAAACTAGGTATTAAAAGAAAATACTAAGGCAAGGTGCTCTCTCGCAGAGGTCAACAAAATCTACAGTATCAACTATTCCACTATATAAAGCAGCACTGAGATATGTTTGTCCGCCCTTGTGTAGAACAAGTACACAGGTTTAAGTCTCCTGTGTTTAAGGAGGCATTCTTGACTGACATTTGTAAATTCTATCTGAATCAATCGCCCTAAGCACCTTGGGCAGTATACAGTCATAGGTGTGGTAGTTATGTGCATGGGTGTACATGCAGCAGAGACCATTGTCATAACACTGCTATTGTTATTGCCTGGCTCTAACAACATACATGAAAATATGAAAGTCTGGTGGACTACCACTCCCTTTCAGAAGGGTATAGAACCATCCCTTCTGTAAACTTGAAGCTTTCACTTCAGGCAGGTATTCAAGCAGCCAGTTCATCATTTAGTCAATCAATGCACCACACAAATCATTCTTCTTTCTTCTGTGGCTCCAAGTGCTTTATAAATCACAATGAGAACAATTTCACAGACACCACTGGTAGAGTGTTTAACAATGTATGGTTCAAACATTTTAAATTGGAATTCTCATTTTTGACATCAAATCAAAGAAACACTATCTACTTTTTAATACCTAAAAGACCTTCAGCTCTGTCACATGACCATCTAGGTGTGAGGATTCAAAGAGAATCATGTTAGTGTCTAATTTTTGTTCTTCTTTTAGCAATCTCTCTCATTCTGGGTTCCTCAAACTCCACTTCAACCATCTGAGACAAACTTTAAAAATGTTTAACATATTGCCCTTTGCTAATAATCAAACTGAGAAGTCAAAAGCAAACCTCTTGATTGAAATGTGACAACTGTAAGTCACTACCATTTGAGATTATTCAAGAGCAGCAGTTCTCAGCCTGTGAGCATCAATTCCTTTAGGGTTGAGGCCTGACATCCTGTGAATCAGAAACTTACATTATGATTCACAACAGAAGCAAAATTACAGCTATGAAGTAGCAATGAGACGATTTTATAGTTGAGGGATACCATGACATGAGGAACTGTAGTAAAGGGTCGTAGCATTAGGAAAGTTGAGAAGCGCTATGGTGAAGACAGAAGACAAGAGCACTGCTGCTCTTCCTTCCTCGGTGACACCACAATCAGGACAGCATAAGAGGTAGCATAGAATACTTCTTAAGCACAAAACCAAGTCCTCCATGGAAATATGCTCATTAGCGAGTCAGGTCCTATTTGAGGGTAGGCAAGTGATGAACAGCTAGGCTGGGTTATCCTAATCTGCCTGGTTGCCCAGGTGTGAGCTCTGGCTCACTACACCCTGTAAAATACTGTACTACTCTCATTAACCTGAGAGACCACCAGTTCTGTCTGCATCTCTCCTAAGATCCACTTTTCTAATAACAAGTCCCTAAGAACTCATACCCCCCACATTTTCACCTAGCACCCAAAGAAACCTAAAGTTTTCTTTAGAACCTGAAGTATGTCCAATATCAAATATAATTCCTTAATTTAAGACAAAGTTTAAACTAAAAGAAAACTCTGCTTTTCCCTCCAACATAAGATCTAGATTATCCTTATCTTCTATCAAAGATAAGTGGAACATTGAATAAAATGAAGTTAACACAGGCATTTGTCACCAAGCCTGATGAAAACCTGAGTTCAACGAATTCACTGGCCAGAACTCACAGAGAAAGAGTGCTAGACACAAAGAACTGGCCTCTGAAAACTGTCCTCTGACTTTCACTAGCAAGCCAAGGCACACATGTCTGCATGCTCTCACAATAATAATAAATACAATTTTAAAAATGTAAAATGAATTGAAGAATCATAGTGAAGCCTAGCAAAATGAAGATAATGTCACACATTAGAGGAGTTTTAATATAGCAGTTTCCTAACTGGTTTTTGAATGGCTATGTAGTGAAAAGTATGTTTATTTAAAACTACATGTGAAATGTTTGTGTTTATGCATACTTTGCCCTAGGAAAATGGGTTAGAGCTGTCACTGGTTATAGAAGGAAATCCATGATCTCCAAGACTGTTATGAAACTACCATAGAATGCCATTCAGTAACAAGCTATAGAAAGCACTATTCAACCCAAACCAATGCTAGCCTAACCGAGTCCTCCTAAAGCATTTTAACTATAGATGAAATGCAGCCTGGACCCATTATTAAAAGTAAATAATATTTTAAAAAATGTTTCCACAAATGTACTTTATATTATTTCCAGAAATTTCCAAAGTTATAACTATTTAAGTGAAGGAAACATAAAGGTACATTAAAATTTTAATTAACTGTGACCTTTAGTAGCTGGGTACCTGAGAATTTGCCAAGTGATTCACTGTCTCTTGGAGATTATAATTCTCAATAAACTGAGGGGAAATTGTTGCAAAGAAAAACACTCAGATAATAAATATTCCTCCAAATTCCATACTGCCACTTCTTTTAAACAGAGGAATACAAAACAGATGTGACACATTGCACCCAAAGACTTTAGATTAACATTAATATTAAATCAATACAAAATGCAGAAAAATTCATGTGCCATACTTACTGAATAGTATGGGCCAAATAAACAGCCAGGTACTAATTATGGATCAGAAATCTAAATAATTTAGATGACCAGAGAAAGCTAAATGCTGATTGTTCTAATATAAAACATATATGAACCTAAGGTGAATATGTGTCTAAAATCAAAACACATCAGTATGGTGAAAATATTTTCAAGAGAAGTCACTGCGAACAAAAATTATAATGTCCCTGCCCCACCTTTCCATTCCTGTTACAAGTTCAAGGGCAGACACTCAGCAAAAAGCATGCCAGATTTATCAGGCATTTTCTGTTTAATGGAAATCCCCCAGTCAACTACAGGGAATTATTCCAACTACCTGCAAAATACAAAAATATGAAGAAAACAACATCGAACTTCATAAAAGCATCCTGTGTAAAAATGTACCGAGAACTTTATTTAAAAAGTAAAGTTCTCTCCAGTATAAACCAGCCTTAAAAATCCTAGTAATCTGATTAGTTTATATATTTGACCATAAAGCTAACAGGAACAACTGCAGCTTATTATATGGAGGAATTTATGTGAGAAAGTTGCAAATGAACTAACACTTTAAGAATCTCACAGTATTATGAAGGTCCTTCAAACTATACAGCTAAGATAAACACATAGATGAAGACATTTGACGTATTGAGGTTGTAATATACAAAGGCATATTTTAGAAGCCAACGTAGGGTTTCATTTTCATAGATTTGCTTGAAAGTATGCTGCTTAAATATTTAAATAGGTAATTTTAAAAACATTTTACCTAAATACTACTTCAGGGCCTTCTGTGTCTTTTTATGTTTAAAAATATCAAGCCTTCATAACCTAAAAAGTCAAACACCTATACTATAGAAACAATTACTATTCAATTCACTAAAAAACTTCCCCCCCAAACTAAGAAAAAGTGCTGTATTTTTTAATTCCTCAAGTAAAATTCAATGATGTTCTTTATATAAAAGTTCATAAATCAACAGCTGGCTCTTAAAGAGCTACTTCAATTTCAGAATTGCAGTTTCTCAGCTCTAACACGACAAACTGTATGTTGAGAAAGTCTTGTGATTAGTAACTCAGACCATACAAGAAGGTGATACCTTTGCTTTCTTCACTACAGAACTATGATTAAAAATATTAACAATAAGATCTTCCTCATAAGAAAAGGTAGGTTTGTTGGTTTTTCCTGAAGTTACTAAGTTTTCACAACCGAAAGGCTACATGAAGCTTCGGCAGGAATCTCTTCCTCCCTCCACATTTTATAAATATGAAAATAGCTTTGCTGTTTCCTCTGATTTTAAAATAAATCACTTTCTTCCTTATGTTAATTTGCGAATTTAACTCAAGTAATTTACTTAAATAAAAATGTAGCTACTGAGATTTAAAAAAAAAAACACAGTCAGGGCATATAGACCTTTGTGCTTCTAGTTGTTCCTAAGACAGTGACCCCCTTTCCTTTTTCTACCTAAAATCTCTGTTATGCTGAAAAGCTAGCGTTTCACTCAAGTCTTAAAAACATTTTTTATAAAATGTGGTTCTTCGCAGAGAAACTGAATCGGTAAATCTCAGTCCTCGGAAGCACTGACCTCGGATTCTGTGCTTTCCTTGTTCTCGCTGCTCACACTCCACTATGCTACTTTTAACCCATTTAACTTTATTCTATTTTATTTATTTTATCATTTTATTCTATTTTATTTATTTTATCATTATCCTTTAAAAACTATTAAAGAAAAAGTTTCATGTACTATATGACTAGTACCTAAACAATTTTTATTTCTTTTATTTTCTCCAATAGTCAAGTAATATTTATTTGTAGTTTTTAAAAAGCTTAAAATATAATTGCTAGCCGATAAGGAAAGGCTAATATTGTGAAATGTTACCAAATTTTAAAAATAGTCTATTTCAACTTAAATCTGGACAGACATATTTTGTTGGCAATGATCTCTGAACATCACCTTTTAGAGTATTGTAAACATAGTATTTTAATGATTACATAAAAGAAAAGTAACTGGGAAGAAAACTCAGTTTGTCAGTTTTATACACAGGTCAGATGAGAAGCAAAGGCACAGAGAAAACTTTTACAGGAAGGACAAGCTACACAGCCCTAGTTTCCATCACAATGTATCCTTCATCATCACCAAGGCTCAACTTGGCACCCTGCTTACAACAGGAAACATGGGAATCCATTCAGAAGCATTAGGAAAGACAGTGTATGGAGGAAGCACTAAGGACAGAAGAAAGAAAATAGACCTAATCCCCACATTTCAACAGCACAGCCAGGGGGCTTTGCCTTTGTGTGTAACACTAGCACCATCTGGTGGTAGGCAAGCCAGGAGCAACTCTTCAATCATCAACTGAAAAAAGTCTTACCAATATTTCAAACGATGATCATTTTCCCAAGAATGACATTAACAATGGCAGAGTCACCATGCAGAGGATCCACAGAAATCTGGGTGGATTTGGAGCCTACCGCCCCTGAGACCTCCATGGACTCCAAGGTGGATAGCCTATCAATTGCCTACAGAGCAATTTCCATAGAACTGAGTTCCCCTGACTAATTTTCCTGTAGTGTCTTACAGCACAGTGAATGAAAAGAACACTTTCCAGGCAAAAAGAAGCCTAGAAAGGGTAGATCAAAATTAACAACTACCAAGCAGAACTTGAATTTGAAGTTTGAGGTTCCTCATAGCACTAGCAATCAATCTTATGCTATTCACAAATACAACATCCTAAACAAACAAACAAATAAACTAGAAAAAGCTGGGCACTGTGCTCAAGCCTGTCATCCACCACTTTGGAGGTGGGTACAAGAGGAACAGGAGTTGAAGCTGGCCTTATTAGCATGGGGAGCTGGAGCCCTGCCTAAGCCACATGAGATTATCTCTGTAGGGTATGGAGAATGGTTCGTCCAGGGAATGGAGGTCAGTTCCCAGTGCCCACTAGCTTCAGCAGACCTTATGTCCTCTTTGGCTTCACAGGCAGCTTTACTTTTACATAGTACAGACACTACAACACACATGAATAGTAATAAAATCTATTTTTTTTAAAGAATCAATCAAACAAACAAATCAAACTGTGCATTCAAGCACAGACTTTAACTCTCCTATATGGCCGATACAGCCTCATAGACTGAGTTGCACTGATGTCGCACAATGTGTTAAACATCATGCTTACATCTACTGCTATTCATGGGTCAAAGACTGATGGCCTAAGAGAGACCTTCAAATGCTACTGAACAGTGCATTGAAAGGAAGTAGAGAGATTGTCCTTTTGCTAAGGTGAGAACCTCTCCCGAGTATCAGCTGTTGTAGATGGAGGACAGAAACACAGAGTGCTTCTTTTTCTTCTGTGTACCTTCCACAATCACTATAACAATTCTTTCTCTCTCACCTTCATCATCTTCTTTACTTTTGAAAAATATCTCACCCCAACCCCCACCTATGTATGAGACCAGCACAAACTTGTCATAAAAAAGTTCATGGCACCACTACGAGCCAGCCACAAGACCAGTCATAAGACTAAGTGAAGGTTGTTGAACGTGGGACAGGAAATGCAGCTCAGCTTGGTTATATGTGGAGCAACTGTAGCACAGCTCCAGGGTCAGCACTGATACCAAACAAGACAGAGGGTAGAAACTACAAAGGCTTCAGGATGCTCTAACTCTGTCATTTAAATGCTAGTGACTAATACTTTGGGATCTGAAAACACACCAACCTATGTGCAAGTGCTCAGCACCCCCAAAAGTAGGATGACCCTCCTGATTCAGCTAATTCTAAAATGACAAATTCATATGTACTCAGTTTATACCTACTCATAGGAAAAGATCGGATGCATTTTCTTGTTCTGATTGGGTTTTAATTTATAGAGATGAATCTGAGTGTTCACTAAAAGTGACAATCAAATTTTTTAATGAAAGGAAAAGTCTGCTTCATTCATTCTATTTTTTAACCTTAAATATATGTCTTGATTAATTTGCTTGTTGCTGTGATAGATACCCAGTCAAAGGCATCTAAACAGCTTGTTTTGGTTCTCGGTTTGGGAGTACAGCACCCTCACAGAGGGGTACGTCCTGTCCTGGCAGCAGGAACTGGAGGCAGTTTAAGCCTTCTGATGCAGTCTGGAGGCAGAAGGATGGGTGTATGAGCCAGGCTAGCTTCTATATAGTCCAGGACCCAACCCAGGAACTAGTGCTACCCATTGATAGGTATAGTTTTCCCAACTCAATTAACCCAGTTAAGATAATCCCTCCTGGCCATGGCCAGAGGTTATACGCCTAGGTCACTCTAGATCTTGTAATCCTGACCAACAGTATTTACCGTCACACCATCAATGGGAATCTGTCTGCCAATCAGCATAATGAAATCAGACTGCCATAATCATTCTTAATGAAACTTATTCCAAAATTTCTTTATTGTGTATCTAGATTTAAAAAAAAAAAAAATTCAGAATCTGGGGCTGGAGAGATGGCTCAGTGGTTAAGAACACTGACCGTTCTTCCAGAGGACCTGAGTTCTATTCCCAGCATCCACATGGAAGCTAACAACTGTTTGTAATTCCAAGATCTGACACCTTTACACAGTTATACATGCAGGTAAAATACCAATTCACATAAAATAAAAATAAGTAAAAAAAAAAATCAGAATCTCAGATAAATAGAATGTAATACTCTAACACTCCAATCAGAGCTCAATAGCCTACTGCTGAGTAATTGAAGCTCTGGCTAAAACAGTAAAAGCAAACCCTGAACAATGATTGGGAGAGACACACCGTCAAAGAGTGGAGACTCACAATCAGAGCACTGGGCAATCATGGATGAGGGTGGGGAGGCCTGGGCTATGTCTGAAGAATAAAACACAAAGTGGGGACACTATATAAAAGATACAGGAAAGATAAGAGTTTGCAGTAGTAACTCAGGTCTTTTGCTTGCAGTTTGTAAAGTTTCAGAGGTAAAAATGCTTTGCACAACACTCTCTAATACTTTTCTAATTGGAACTGTTCACAGCCAGGATTCCACAGACAATAACCTGGATTTACTATTTCCATGCTCTAGCTCCCACACCTCCTTTGCCTCCCCCCCACTGCAAGCACTTATAGGTGTTTGATCTTCTATTCAATTCTATTGACACTTCTATTCCTCATAAAAGGAACCTAAGCCTCCTTTCAGAAAGGTTACCTATCAACTTCTCCAACCCCCAAGATTAGAGAGTATCTAAGTACAAATTCACCTAGTGCCCTCTAAGAGCATTCAGTTTGGATCTCCAGACCCCTGTGAAACAGTCTCCACCAGTACACTTCCTTCTGGCTACCCAGCCAGTGCTGAAAAGAGTCTCCAGAGCACATGCCATGTATAAGATCTACCCCAGATCAAAGCTCTCTCTCTCTCTAACTGCAGAGAGAGGGAGAGAATGACAGAGAGCTCAGTCCAGCCAGCTGCTCCCCTTACTCTTTATCAATATCCAGATCTTCACTCTTCCAGGATCCCTGCACACTTCTAGCTCTGCTACATTACACTATGTAAATATTTAGGAGAAATAATTCCTTTCAAGGATATAAACTTCCACTGCTGTTATGGCAAATGAACCTGTTTATGCTATGTTCATTAACTATGGCAAGCCTAAAGAAACATAGGAATTTACTAACATGCAGTACACAAACATCATAAAGCTTCTTGGGGGAACAGATCAAGAACATGAAAGATGTTTATTTACACTCACATTGCCCTGTAATTTCCTTTAACTCCACTAGAACAGCCCCTAATTTAGGCCTTTTTGCAGCTCTAGGAACAAGGTAGACTGAATGCACACAAACTAGACAATGAACTTCTCTTATTCTAGAGTAGCAATCCTCAGACTTGAGCCTGCACCAGAATTAGTATGAAGGCTTGCTTAAACACAATGGCTGCCCCCACCCTCAGAGCCTCTCCTCCATGGAAACTGAGAATTTGTACTGCTAACAAGGTCACTGCCAATGCTGCTGCTAACCCCTCCTGAAAACACAGTTTTGGTCTTATTAAGCATACTAGCTTTCTAATGCTGTGTTAAAACACCACAACCAAGACAACTTACACAAGAAGTTGGGCTTATGGTTTCCAAAGGTATGAATTCATTATGGCCAAAAGAAGGCACAGTGGCAGAGGCAGGAGGCTGAGGACTCACATCTTAGCCACAAGCAGAAAGCAAAGTGTACTGGGAATGGTGCATGGGCTAGAAACGTCAAAGCCCATCTTACTGATAAACCTTCAGCAAGGCCATACTTCCAAAGTCCCCCAAAACACTGCTACATATTAAGGGTCAAATGTTCAAATGCCAGAAAGAGACATTTATCAATTAAACAATCACATTGAATCATAACTTCCATTTCACTAAACTCACCCATCAGAGTGCTTCTGTCTCAAACTGACCCTCTGGAATTGTGTGTGGGTTCACTTCTCATTTGGCAGCCCAGGTCCCCATCAATATACCTTCTCTACATGCTCCCTTTTGTACACTTCATATTAATGGAAGCATTAATGCTTGCTCTTCTGTGCCCAGCTTTTTCAATCTGCATATTCTAGTGCCTCTTCTTATTGCTAAATAATACTTCATTGTTAGAAATACATTTTTATTCATTCTGAGATTGATTAGTTTTGCTTTTCTAGTTTTATGAATACTGCTGCTGCAAACACTTTCACACTCTTGAGAAAGAAAGCCATACATTTCAGTCACCCTGAATATACTTCTCAGGAGCAGAAAGGGGGGGGGCCTGAAAGGTTCAGTTCACTTTTCCAGATGTCATCTGGGTACTGTGTATGGGGGATTGGAGACCTGAGTTTTGTTGTTGTTGTTGTTTGTTTTATTGTTTGATTTTTTTTTTTAAAAAAAAACCAAAACTACTCTGTTGGCTACAAAATGATACTCTTAACCTTTTCTTTCTTCTTCTGTAAAATAATGAAATCTTTTAGCACAGTCCTGCTGTGATCTGAATTTCTTGTGAGGCTGAAGAAGGATCACAAGTTAAAGACTGGCTGACATAGTGTGGTCAAGGCAAGTCCTGGCAGCTTGTGAGACTGCCTCAAAATAAAAGGGGGAAGGAGAGCTGGGATGTGGCTAAGTGGCAGAGCACCCTCTTCCTATGAACACAAGGTCTTAGGTTCATCCCCAGGACTGTTGGGGAAATCTATTGTTCGTTTTTAATTGGCTTGCCTCCTAATTAGTCAGTTCCAAATGTTCTTTAAGTATATTTTCCCCTTTTAGTACCTTATGTCTTCATTTTTTTATTTAAGAATTTTTAAAATTCATTTTACATACCAATCACAATTCCCCCTCCTCATCCCCTCCTCCAAAGGGTAAGGCCTACCAAGGGGAGTCAGCAAAACCTGGCACATTCAGTTGAGGCAGGACCAAGCCCTCCCTACTGCATCAAGACTGAGTAAGGCATCCCACCATAAGTAATGAACTCCAAAAAGCTACTCATACACCAGGGACAGACCCGATCCCACTGTCAAAGGTCCCTCAAACAGAAACAGACCAAGCTACACAACTGTCTGCCATATGAAGAGGCCTAGTAAGGTCCCATGAAGGCGCCACAGCAGTGGGTCTAAAGTTCTTGAGCTCCTATGAGCTTGGTTCAGTTGTCTCTGTAGATTTACTACTCATGATTTTGACACACTCTCTCTCTCTCTCTCTCTCTCTCTCTCTCTCTCTCTCTCTCTCTCTCTCTCACACACACACACACACACACACACACACACACACACACACACACACACACACAATCCCTCTTCCTTCTATTCACTGGACTCTCAGAGCTTGGCCTGGTGCTTGGCTGTGGATCTCTGCATCTGCTTCCATCAGTTACTAGATGAAGATTCTATGGAGACAGTTGTGGATTCACCAGTCTGATTACAGGGAAAAGTTTTATTATTGAAGGTTTTATTACAAGGCTTCCAGTGAAAAATATTTTCAAATATGTATGTTCCGTTTCATGAGTCTTATTAATACATAAATCATTTGTCCTCACTGCTTTCTGGTTGCTAACAGTAGATTTTATGTTTCCATTCATCTGTGCAGATTTACTACAATGAACAGGCCTGCTGACCAACATTCGCCCCTCCCCTCCCTTCCTACTGTGTCACTCAAAGTCACTTGAGAGGCAGCTTTTGAAAGAAAAGCCACCGGGTAGTAGTTTCCCATGCGATACAGTCTTGCCAGTGCTCTGAATCCCAATAACACAGTGTTTACAGCATCTTTACAAGTTTTTACATTTTTTTTTAATTGAAAGACTACAGTCAGGGGAGTATCTTTCCCAAATTACTGAGTTAGACTGTGATTCAGTTAGACTTCAGAGTCAAGGTAAGTGCAATTTATAAAATAGTTTACTCAGTTGCAAATAGCCAATTATAATTTACTCCTAAGTTTGCAAGGTAAGACTAAAATACTACTACTACTACTAATAATAATAATAGCAGCAATAGATCTTTTAACTTTCACTTTTATGCCAGAGTTCAATTTCATTCTTCAGTCAGTTAAACATCAGTAGCTCTGAGGCACAGAGTTACCAAGCCATCACTTTCCCTGCCTTTACTTACCAACTACTCTGTGGTCCTAAAACGCTAATGGCAGAAGGAGAACAAGGAGAGAGGAACAGTGTGGACCTAGAACAGGCGCTCTGATCTCTCTCTCTCTCTCTCTCTCTCTCTCTCTCTCTCTCTTTCTCTCTCTCTCTCTCTCTCTCACACACACACACACACACACACACACACCACACACGGCAATGTGACCACGGTGGGGGGACTCTGGCTTCTCTCTCTCTCTCTCTCACACACATACACATACACACGGCATCTCAATATCTCTCTCTCTCTCTCTCTCTCTCTCTCTCTCTCTCTCTCTCTCTCACACACACACACACACACACACACACATGGCATCTCAATCTCTCTCTCTCTCTCTCACACACACACACACACACAGCAATGTGACCACAGTGGGGGGACTCTGGCTTCCAAAGCTGCAGCTTCCCGTCAGGAGGGAGGAAGGGAACTCCTGTCTGAACTGTTACCATTTATCTAATCAAGTCCAGAAATGATTGTGAAAGCATTTATTTCCTTATCCAAACACTACTTTACTGTCATGCCACAGAGGTCTAAGGGAGAAGAACACATAAACACACCAAAATCTTGAACACAAAATTTTGTGTAAGCTCTCCCAAAAATAAGGAAACTGTGCCCTCAGCCTCCCTCAGGGAGGGGAGGATGAGCAGTTATATGTCTTCATCTTATCTGAAATCCTGACATTTTCCAGCAAGTACAGGTTCCAAATGGCAGGTGTCAGTACGCCTTAGTGTCAAGCGTGGAGCTGGAAGGCAGAAAAAGCAGCAGAAGCATGTGGTCATGGCAGGGCCAGACAAGCTCCCTAGGAAGCACATTCTGTAAAGAGCAAACCTCAGACAGAGTTAAATCAGCCCAGTGGCAGATGTCACTCTCAGAACAGGACTGTGGTGCTGACCGAGGCTTAGCTGCCCAGAGAAACATTCCATTCAAGGCTCTACAAAAAGGGGAAACCCCTGAATGCAAAGGCATGTACATGTTCTGTCTGTACAACAATTTGGCCCAACTAGATCCATCTTAGGCAGAGAAGAAAATGGATGGAGAACTCTGTTTAGTCTACAAGTGGGAATTACTTTCTCAAGGTCATCTTCTGTTATTCTAAATTATACAAATTTTTTACACGTACATAATGCAGTTTGTGCACTTGACAGCAGGGACATATGAGAAGTGTGTCAGTGAGCAACTGTCATTTCCTGAAGATCAGTGATATACCGACACCAATCATAACGACTTTGGCATCACTTATAGCACCACTGTTGCATCCTTGACAAAAAGGACTTATGTAAGCACATGACTACAAATAGCTTTCTGAGAGTACAAGAAATACTCTCTCACTCAAATGACATACATTCATATCCACAGCCATAGATCAAGCATGCACATAAACAACCTTACTTTTGAAAGGTATAAAGCCTATATCATCTGAACCCAAGTGGTAAAACCAAGATTTAAGAAGAAAAAAAATCCAATCTCTGAATTACCAGTTTTTCACTCCAGGCTCCCATCCCAGCCACAATGCCCCCAAAATGAAATTGGCAAGATGCTTGACTGTGTTTCCCTCTGAACTGGACCTCAGAAACTTTAATGGTGTTGAAAAGGTAACTAAAGCTGAAGACACTGGGAACAAATGTATTGTTTGCTCACGAAGGCAATATTCACCATCAACTCATCAGGTCAAATACATCAAAAGTTAAACGTATGAGAATTCACTCAGCTCAGCAGTACATGGTTAATGGAAAAAGCAAATTCAGTATACTTTAGGATTTTGTACCCAACTAGAATCTGCCAAGACCAGCACCTCAAACATACTTGAGACACATCAAGACTTCACAAGACAAAGCACAAAAAAACAGCAGGGTCTCCTTGGATGGAGGTCAATAATGCTTTAACATACAGCAGGCTCATGGAAAGGGCCTAAAGCCTCAGGATTCAGATGATCCTTTAATGCTCTGAGAAGCTGTTTTTCCTTTACCTCCACGACTCTATCATTGATCTTCATGCATTAGCCATACATTTGTACATATTTTTCCACACACACCCCTCAGTAAAGCTTCCTTTATTTTGTCTTGCTGTCTAAGCAGCTGGCAAACACAGTTCTTCAACAGTGGACAGTCATACAAATCTATTGTCATCATATTTTGAGATCTTTTTCTAAGGTGAGTTAAAATAAAGAGCACGGGAGCCAGAGAGAAGGCTAGGTGGGTGAGAGCATGCGCTGTGCGGACATAAAGACCCTAGTCCAAATCCCCAGCACCACATTAAAATGCCAGACATGGCTGCCTGTACTTGCAAAGGCAGCACTCAATAGGATAAAGAAAGGAGGATCACTGGGGAAGGGGATGGGGTCTCCAAACGCAGTGAGAAAGCTTGCCTCAAGGGAATAAGGTAGTCAGTGACAAAGGAGAACAGTCTTTGCCTTCCTCTGGTTTCCACACTTGCATACAAAGGCATACAACTCTGCATAGGTGTGTACACATAGGCATACACACAGAAGCACAAGCATATTCACACATACATAAAATACATACTGTGAAACAAATAAGGACACCAATCATCATAGGACTGCGTTATATAAAGATTAACAAAACTCGCATATCTAGTATACAGTTCAAAAATCAAATTATTAAATTAAATCTAAAGAAACAAAACAAAGATAATTTTTCTAAGCTAACTTGCTTTCTTGTTTACTGTGTACTTGGCAGGTTTATATCTCCATGCTCTGTCTTTTTTCCTGTATCCTTTGCTAACTTAATTGAGACCAGACTCCCAGAAACTCGTCTTTTTCTGTTTTACACATTGAATGGAAGGTCCTTCTTCTCTTGCTTCTCATGAACCTGGATGAGAAGCGGTCTGAGCTCATTACTGGAAGACGAGTGTGGGTGGAAAGTGGGGAGAAGCGACTCGCAGGGATGTCCACTCCCCAAGCCATGCAAATGACACACGCAGGAGGGGACACAGCTGGCCAGAGTCAGACTGTTGCCCATTTCAGACAAAACAGAAGAGGATGAAGATGAGCCAGACTCAAATATAACCCCAGGGCTGATGCGGCGGGCCTTAGTAACAGTCATCTGTTTTCCAGTTTCTTACAAAAGCAGACGTAGCAGGACACTTAACTATTACTAGGCTAATGGCACTCTCGCATTCTCCTTGATCAAATCAAAGCACAGAAAACTATATTTATTAAAGACATGGAACATTCTCTGAAACAAAAACAAAGCCACATACACTCATTCTCCTTCATATTATCAACATTTCTAATGTCTTCTTGTATTTTCCTGACAATCTTAAAGCTTTATTTTGTTGGACCTAACTTTTGGCAAATAAAATAAAATTTTACCTCAATAATTATCAGTGCTAAGATAAAATCATCAAGTGGCAAGAAAAATGGGGAGGGGGACTCCAGCGAATGAAGAGGTAAACATACATTGCTGTCTAGACTCATGTTTACCCGTCCCCCTGAGTGTCCTACATTCGCAGAACTTTGTTTCCTTGTATAACATTACTAACAGAGGAAGGACTATATATTCTTTAAATTAAGAATAAGTATTAAAATACTAGAATATTTCAAAGTTAAGGGAGGAAAAGTTACAGCTGTAACTAACATGTACTTGATGTACTTGTGGCAATGTGTAAAAATCTACACTATTACCTGAGCCTCAAGAATTGAAACTGTAGACTTCCGGGGCTCCCTGAGCTGAACAGCCTGCCAACAGCAGCCATGCACAAAGGCTGGAAGAACCTGTAAGATTATTTCATTTCCTCTAACTCTGATTTAAGTGTGAGTCTTTATTCCAAAGTAAATTTTAAACAAAGTAAGGTCTCAAAACAAGACATTTTACAAGTATGGGCTTCCATAAATTTTTTGCATTAATTTCAAATTTTCTAACTCAAACTTTTAAAAATTTAAGTAACATTATAACATTTAAAAATAGTATTAAAACATTCATAGTCATATTCCAACACAGTTTTCATTTACAAATTAAAAACAAAGAAATTAGAGTATAAACCCAAGTCCATGAGACACTATGTTAACTCTGACTTTTTCCTTATAGAATAGTGGCATTTTTATAACCAATGGGGATGCTAGATGTAATTTAAAAGTGACTTTATGTGATAGTTTGAATAAGAAAGGACCTCATACACATATTTAAATGCTTAGCCCATAGGAAGGGGCACTATTAGAAGGGGTGGCCTTGATGGAGTGGGTGTGGCTTTGTTGGAGAAAGTGTGTCACTGTGGAGGCAAGCTTTCAGGTCTTATGAGTCTGGCCAGTGTGACATAGTTCCCTCCTGCTACTTGAGGATCAAGGTGTAGGACTCTCAGCTCCTTCTCCAGCATAGTGTCTGCCTGCATGATGCCATGTCCTACAATTATGATAATGGACTAAACCCCCGAAACTGTAAGCCAGGCCCAACTAAATGTTTTCCTTTATAACAGCTGCTGCGGTCAGGGTGTTTCTTCACAGCAATAAAAACCCTAACTAATACAGTCTATTAAAATAATAGACTATTTATATTCCAACTCTTCATGGGAAAAGGGGGCAATTAACAGTCATAAGCATGCCACAACAGTAACCGAAGATGTTAGCCCCTCCCCCACATTCATATAGGATTAAAAAAAAGAGAAAGAAAAAGAAAGCAGAAAGAAGAAATGGAGGGGGATGGAGGGAAGGAGAATTCATTAAAAAAAAATTTAACCTTAGCTAGAGTGATTGCTCAGGGGTTAAGAGCACTGGCTGCTCTTCCAGAGCACCTGGGTTCAATTTCCAGAACCCACATGGCAGCTCACCCTCTGTAACTCCAGTTCCAGGGGCTCTGAGGCCCTCTTCTGGCCTCTGCAAGCACTTTATGTATGTGCCGCACAGACAGCCATGCAAGCAAAACCTCCATATGCCTAAAATAAAAATAATCTTTAAAAATAATCATGATATATTCAAATTCAAACTAGTAAGGTTTTCTCCAGAGAACCAGTGTGACCAATCAGCATAGAGCAGTTCACTCATCATCTGCCCCTCCTACTCCTACAGAACACCTAGGGAAGAAATCAAATGTGTTTCTTTCACGCAGAATAAATCATGTCATTACTGGCAAGTTTGAAAGTATTCACTTCTAATCACAGCTAGTAGATAAGAAACGAAATGTCACATACGAAGAACATGCAGAGACAAAGAAAAACATAGGTGTCTAATGTGTACAATCTGTATATGAGTCAAGGTTTAATTTCATTGTTTTTCCATATTAAGCCAATGCTGGTAACATGTCAGAGGAGCAGAAGATGACAACTGACTTCAGGATGTCAGCTCACCAGGAGGAAAATCCCTGATGGGTCAATCTCAGATAGGCCGTGAGACCAGAAAGCCCAGAGTGTCTTTTGCTTCTGCTCTGCCTTTGTATGTTTGCTCTGCTGTATCTGGCATAGAGACACTCCCCCCCATACTGTAGTGCATTTATCTCATGGAAAACATCACATTCTACTCAGCATTTTTACCTGTGGCTTATTATGAAATATAATTTATTCCTTAGCTGTACTGTTTAACTGATAACAATAATGTGAGTTCATGCAGAGTTTTGATGAATAAAAATAAATGCAAGAAAATGTTACATAACTAGACCTATGAGTTTCCCCTAAGGAGCTACATAGACCGTAGTTCAAGTTAATGATTAAGGAAAACAATTGAGTCCCCAGGAGCCAGGCTGGCTCTAATTCTCCTAATGCTGAATGATGCAGTCACAGGTATTGGTGCGCATCATTAGATGAAACACAGCCTTACCATAACTTCAGGTTAGAGCAGATGTTTTGATAATAGCTTTGAGATCAAAAAACTCCAGAAAGCAATCTAAAGTTCACAAGGACACACAGCTGAGTTGTAGATTCATTAGGTTAAGGTCAAAACAGAAAGCAGCCTAGTTCTTGCCAGCTGACATACTTTCCTCACTTGGGTTGGTTGGTCAAATGTGATGATCAATTCTGTGTGCCAATTTCTGCCCTCAATCTCGATACAAGAAGCCATTGATGATGGGTATGCACCCCAACGATTTAAAGTAGAACTGATTCATTTTTATATATAAAAGTTTAGATTCCTTGCAAGATTATCTTTCAAAATAAGTAATAAAGTAAGTGGTCCTTTCTTTGTAAATGAGAAAATGCAGCCTACCAGTGAGAGACCTGACTGAGAAGAATATCTTGCTTGCCTACAGTTAATGTATAACATGTTGCTTGGGTATGAATTCATGTGGGTTCTTAGGATCATTTTTCATCTGTAATATATAAAATCATGTAAGAAATAAGAAAAATATACTGTTTTTATTTGTGTTCATTGTAACCATTCATTGGAAAACAGAATGTAACCACATTATAATTTTTATATTGCCTGAAAGATTTTGCTGAGATATATAAGCTGTAAGAAAAAAAAAAATAAAGATAGAATTAAAATAGGCTAGAAGGAAAATGTCAAGAATGAGAAAAGGAAATCACCAGGAAAATAAAGAATAGAGAATGGAAAAGAATAAAGTAAAGGTCTGAAGGAAAGCATGAAGAGTTTGTCTTTTTCTCTAATCCCCTCAGATAAGAAAGTTAAGCATGTGCTCTGTGGATTTCCCTTTGAGCCCTGTACTGCTGAAGGCCGGCCTCCCAGGCAGCAATAAGCTACACACACACACACACACACACACACACACCTGTCAGTGAAATCAATCTACTTTCTAATTTTCAGGTATTAAGATGCTAACAGTACTGTTGTAAAGACTGTTTGCTGGCTAAGCTGCCTCCTGGGCAGATCACCTGCTCAGCTCCCATGATGCCCTGGCTTCCATCCTAGCCCCACACTGAAAAGAGGGCATAATTTATATGCTGCAAATACATTGACTCACTGTCCTGGTAAGCTTTTGTCACAAAGAATTTATTGCATTGTCTGTTTCTCATTCGTAGTCTAATATCAATAGAAACATATCCAATGATACAAGTGTCACTGAGTGAAGTACCTATATAGAAGCCTGCCAAGCAGCTGACACTCACCTATGAGATGGCTCGCAGGGACTTCCAAAGGCAGTTCCCACACTGAGTTCACAGTCACAGCTAGAGAACCCTCCATTTCAGGCACGTATCTAAATTTGTTCCCTGAATTGTTTCTTGTCAAATTAAAATGTCAAAAATTATTCTATCAAATGTTGTCCCTAAGGAATCCACGCTCAATCCAAGAGCAGCTACCAATTAGCAAAGATGGGCTTCTGAAGGGAGGGGGTGTGCATTTCTATTAGTATGTGAAATTAGCTGGGCCCAAAAAGCAAAGTTTCATCTCAGCAGTTAGTTTAAGTGCTACTGATAGCTATAATCACATGAGGGCTGCAATTCTGACTGAAAGGCTTTTCAAATGAACAAACACAAAGAAAAAAGGAGAAACACAAGTGTTTTCATGGTGAATGACTGCCTACGATTACAGAACTGTAAGAAGCCAAGGCTACAGATCCAAATATGCCTAAGTACTGTGAACTAACAAACCTGAGTCAAACAAAGCCTCATTCACTCTTCTGACAAGGTCAGTGCACCTATCCCTTTGTATAATAACCAACTGAATCCCAACTTTGAGAAGGGCTCTGAGAAAATGCACCCCCACAAGTCATTCTATGTTCTGTGTTGCCTGGGATGAACAAATCAATCCCTCTAGGAAAAGCATTTTCTCCTCACCCTGTTTCATAAAAGCTGCACATCACTCACACTATAGGTCTGAGGATCCATAGTGGGCAAGTAGCCTGCTATGTGGACTTAAGACACATTCTCTGACAGTCAACTCACTCACAGGTCAGGCTGAAGTTTTATAGTACATTTAACATTTATCCACACAAGTACTGGGGCTGGGGGGGCGGGGGAGAATCTACTATTTATCCACAATCTTCCTCCTGAAAGTTCTAAAATGTTATTTCTAAGGCTAAAAGAGGCAGTACAGGACAAACCAAAAAAATTTTCAAAGTAAGACTTTATACAAAGCATGCCCAAGTAATACCAACCTTATAATGTGGCAAAAATCATCTGATGCTATGCCAGATAAAAAAGGTCCTTGCTGTTGCAAGGGGCAGGGCTAATAGCAAAAACTCAAGGGTATACATTCATGTGCACATGCTTCTTTCATAAAAAAAGCCCCTTGGCTTGAATTACCAAACACTTCTCTCTGTTGATGCCTTTTAAGGTCACTTTCCAGGTAGCAGAGTTCCAGGCTCTGTGGCTCAAGTGATGACAAACAGACCATTTCCTATTCAATCAACTTACCCCATCAAGAACCTAGTTATGTAAAGAATTATTTTCAACAGCCACCTTCAATTACAAATGCTTGACCGGATCACAGACTTCAATGCCAATCTCCTTTCATGCTCAAATACCCACACAAGGGCTCTTTGAGTCGCACAGCATGGCCATTTCCTCTGCTCTACCTTACCCTGCAAAGAGTCCGAGGTACACTGCCACGTCACCCTCTAGCAGGGCAGAAGGAGAACAGTAGCCTTGACAAAGAAGTACTTTGGTTAGGACAGGGCTTTCCTAAGTGAATATCTAAACCTATTTAAAGAAAAGAAAACAACACTTTTATTGGATTTATCCCATTTCTCCACGTTTCCCACCTACAGAACACACTTTTGATTTACCTTCATTTGCATGGCCTGTATGTATTCAGAATCCTCCTGCTGAACCAAGTCCAGCTATAGAAACATTCAGTATAGTTTAAGGAAGGATGAACAGCTACCGTTCACTCAAAGACAAGACAATCTCTCAAAGACAAGACAATCTGTATCTAATCAGGATAATGTCAGCCTATCCAGGAACAAAAGATACCTTAACATTTTTAAAGAGTAATGTGTTTTTGGCACACTGAGGTATTTTTAAATTGATACCTATTCAGCTCCTTGATTTTTCTGTAGGACAACTAGGATTTTGAACTTGAAGAGAGGGCTTCCTTTTAATGTGTAGGTAGCTTTGAGAAATCCACTCCTGTGAAGAATTTTCGTAACCCACATTCCTTCTCAATGCATTTTATACGCAACCCGGAAGCTCACAACTCACTACAAAGGAATTGTGTGCAATGTGAAGGCACCGTTAGTAAAGTAAGTGCTCGTCTCTCCTCTGATGAGCTTTTAACTTCAGCATGTCTAGTGAAAATTATGTGGACTGATGCTTATATCATATTTATGCTAATCATGACAACACAAATCCTTTATGTTATGTTGTGGGAAAGAGAGAGCTTACACGTTATGGTAAATGTAGCTTCTGTCCAGGAAGTGAGAAGCAGCACAGCCCCATGTTGAGAAGGACCAGCCAAGCACACAGCAAGGCTCACAAGCTCCACTGCAGCATGGACCTCCTCTCTCAGGAAACATGTGCAAAGCCAGTAGCCAAGCTGCCCTGCCAGAGCCTTCCTTCAGGTCACACGGCTATTCTATAACGTCCAGCCTCTGTTCTTGCGGGACAGCACAGCAGAGGTGATGACAACATTTCACATTTCTTCCCCTGCATTCTGCATCACATAATAGTGTGTCAGCCCACAGGTAATCCCCAGTGACCGTTTCCTGACACCGGCTAAGATCACAGGCTCAAAAACTGTCAGGACAATGACATGACACACAAACCCATCATATACCGAAGGCTGTATTACTCTTTGAAAGGTCCACTCATGCAGAATGCACAAAAAACTTGAGCAGTTAAAGAAATAATTAGTTCCAAATAGCACCAAGACAAATTAGGTTTGTGTTGAATTCCAAAGTGTTAAAGAAGATGTAAGATTCAAAGGAAGCATTACATTCTACAACTTAAAAAATTTTAAAACTATTTGAAAGCGTTTCAGAAGTTCGTATGCCTGGATCAGCGTGTCACAGATCCCTTCTAGAAAAGAAATTGGACTAGATCTGAAGGCATTCTGGTCCCTTTCTCACTCTATACATGAGTTAAGCAATTCTTTCTTATGGCTGATAAACATACAAATGCATCTGAGCTTCATTCAGAAGTTTGTTTTTGAGTTCAAAGAAAAAACACAGTGACTCCAAGTCAGACCTTCCGATCACTGCCACTGTATCTAACAGTGCCGGTGAGAAAGCTGCAAGATACAGAGAAGCAGCTGGGGCTGGGGCTGGCCGCCAGCCAGTCTCCTTTCCCCTAGCTCCTTAGTCCTTATAAGGCTGCAACTCAGTTTCCCAGACACACTCAGGGGGTCGCTGTGAAAACTAAGTAAAAAGAGTACCTACTATGCAGTACTACACTCATTAGTACTACAATAAAATCTGAATTAAACAATTTGCTAAAATAAGCCTTTATTCATCTCTAAGCACATCATGATACAGTATACATGCTATATATAGAGATAGAGATAGATGATAGAAGATAGACACACTTGACTTACTATCCAACAAAAATGCTAAAGTATACAGTGCAATATAATCAAGAAAGCGCAAGGTTTCTGACTTCTCTTGAACTATAATAACCCTTACTTATACCCCCAAAACAAACTGTCTGAAACTCTTAGTTTTCCAGGCACAGAGCACATGCCTGAGTTCTCATGTGCAGAAGAATCACCAGTGTGAGGCCAGCCTGGGCCATTCTCCAAATTCCCAGCTTAGGAAATGAGACCGCATTCTACATGTGGTGAACTAGTGCCAACCAAAGGAGCAGGAGTGAGTCGGTGTGGAAAGCAGGGAACAGCGTGAGCAAGTCTAAACAACCCAGACAGAACCCACAACGGATGGGACAGCTCTCAACAAGAAACAAATGTGAGAAAAGAAGCATCTCTCAGCTCATCTAGGAAAGGAAGGGGAAAGATTATTTTACCAGAACACTTATTTCTTAAAGTGAAAAACAAAAACACCACTCAGAAACATATACCAACACAGACACTTTAGCTTACTTTCACATTAAAATTAGGTAGGAAAATAATTTTCTTCCATGTCCATAATAACTCACGGCCAAGAAAAACACAAATACGTCACACTTCTAGACTGTCCGTGGTGAAAAGAAAATGACTCGGGAGAAGCTGAGACTGTCTCCACCCTGCTGGCTCCATCACTATGGAAACCAGGGAACTGTCCAAGTACAGTTAAACTTTCCAAAGGAAGTATCTGCTTTCACCTCAGTGTTTCTGAGATAAATACTTTCCAAAATGTTTCACATTTTACTTAAACCACTTTAAAAAGTTATTAACAACTTCATTACACTTTACAGGTTTTACAGCACTGGCATTTTCTAAAGCATTTTCAACCAAAAATTCCAAGTCTGTCTTAGACAATGAATAGCTAAGAAATGTGACATTCTTCACCATACATTCTTATTCAAAACTCTAGCCTCTTAATTTGAAAGGGGATTGTTTTCCTCATAGGAAAACACACTGCCAAGCAATATGACAGACACCTGGACATTAATGGTAGTTCACGGAAACCAATCTGTGATAGAGCAGATGGGATCACAGATGAAGCCTTATCCTACTAGACATAAAATGTGGAACCTCGAAAAAGTAGGCACTGCTACCGAGCAGCAACCGTTTCCAGAGTCTACTGTAATTAGACAAATGAATGACACACTGGCTAATAGGAATACATGTGTACCAGTTTTTGAAGCCTCTACAGCAATCCTATTACTAGCCTATGTAATGAGTTCAGGTCAGGGAACTAGGAAGCTTATACAAGTGGTTACTAAAACAAGAAGTATCTGCAAGTGTCAGTCTGATCCAAGAACCCGGATTCTTGCCCACTACTGTGAGCTGCTTGTTCTATTCAAATGTTATGATCGTATATGACCCATAGACTTCTGGGAAACAGGGATTATTATTTTCATTTTGCTAACAGGTCACTGAAGCAAGAGGAGCTTAGTGTCTTGTCCAATGTCAGCCAGCTAACAAGGCACAGAGGGGAGGTCCGAACTCAGGACTGTCCAGCTCAGGGCTATGCTTAGACTGAAGCCTATGGCATCTCCTAAGGAGGCAGGAACACTGTCACAACAGCTTCTTACCAAAGGAGGCGCTTACTTCTTGTCGCGCAGCTCATTACTGATATAACAGATAGGTGTGGGGACCAAAACAAATCAGTGATGGAGACTATCAAGAAACACCTGAAAGAGCATGTGAATACTGTGATGTTTCTAACTTATCTACACAGAAAGGTCACTGCTGACCACTTAAAGACGACGACTCAGAAAGAGGCAGGTCATAAACCCATCCTCTCACAGTCACCAGAGATGCTGACTGGGGCAAGGCCTGTCCCAGAGGCACACATGTGCTAAGGGAGCCCTGGCTATGCATACCTGTGCTCTCCAGCAACCCTGGCCCTGTCCTCCAAATCAGTTATCCTTTCTACCCCACTAAAGCCAGTTCTTCCAAGCCAAGCATACAGCCTTGACTTTAAAGCCAGTGCAAAGAATTACAAAGTGGTTCTGAAGGAAAAAGCATTTTGCAAATATAAACACAAAACAAAATACCCTAATGCCCTGGTTTTGTAAAATATATTTAGTTATCAAAGTGAGTTACCATGTGCTGAGCACTGCTCTACCCTTGGAGACACATCAGTAAATGTGATCAAGTGTTCCTTTCATCTGTGGAGCTCTACCTGTTAGTAAGTATTCACTAGTCTTGAAGTTTACACAAGTACGAAAGCCAACCATTAAAGCTGTGTGCAGTCTGCTAGTAACGTGCACTGGAGCTGCAGAAAAATTCAAACTCACAGGCAATGGGTTTTCCAAAAAGATGGATAAATCCATAGGTAAGTCAAGAGTGTCTCCAGCCCACCAACATTCTGAAGTAGTGAATATTACTTAAATATTTTATTAATCAGTTCAAACATGATTAAGCCACATTCTCCTCATTGCTTTGCCATGGTTATTCCAACTTTTCAATGTTTAGTTCTGCTTTGACATCTATTCTACTTGTTAATCTGGACTATTTTTGTGAGTGTTCACACTGCTTTCTAATGTTTACTTAATTTCAATTCAACTTGTTCTCTTAGTGAGAATTTTCATTGAGAAATGCTGTGGTGAGAGGCCAGCTTAAATAACAAGTAGATTACAGTAGGGTAACTCAGAGCAGGAAAAGCTACTTCAGAGCACCAGAGGTGGAGGTGGGGTGGAGGGGGGGCCTGCTGCGACAGGCTTTGAGCAAGTCTACAGCTCAGCTTTGCTGCATTAATTTAGCCTGCTGACTAAAAGGCATACTTCACTCTCAACTGAGTCTTTGAATACATATAGAATTTCAGAAATAATTTGGTCAATTTTTTTTAACGTTTTTATTATAAGGGTAATCTATGATAAAAATTTATGTCTAGACAATTCAAAAAGCTCTTGGTGATGAGAAAGTACAATGACAACTTAATAGGCAGGTTTCACAGTTGTATAAATATGGTATGTCTTAAATTAATAGCGTCTCAGATTCACCAAAATGCATTCATATATTTGGCCTCCATGATAAACCATTAGTATTGTTATCACCCCCATTTTTACAAGTTAGAAAACTAAAGGTTAGAACTAGCAAAATATCAAAGTTGGCCTGGAATGCATAATGCTAACTCTGCTCTATTTTACCTGTTAATTGGCTCAGATGACACTGCCCCTCCAAAGAGTTTCCTAAATAGCTAAGCAATTATCACCATTATGACCTCTCAGTTTACTCCAACACTGGTGTTTGAGATGATCTCAAGAAAAAGAAATCAAAGAACATGAGAAAGCACATGCGGTGGTACAAGCCTGTTTCATCATTGGTTGGGGGAGGCTGTGGAAGATCAGGAGTGTAAGCACAGCCTTGGCAACATGGCAAAGAAGTCAGCATGAGATCTCACCTCAAAACAAGAGACAGGCAAACAGTATTGGACATTAATCTCACGCTAGCAAGGGAGCCACTGCAATCAGCTGCTTTGGGAAAAAGAATGGAGAAGCTGGAGAGGCCCAGAAGCTCAGGTCACATCTCTCATTGCCCTGATCCACAGCACCTTGCGGGGACGCAGAGGGAAGGGGAAATGTAGCAATCTTCCACTTCCACTTCTACAGTGTGCCTGACAGAGCTCCTAAGAATCAAACAGGGAAACAATGTGTGCAGGGACAGCCTGGAAAGGAACAGACCATAGAAAATGCCGGAACGTTTCCTAGATAAAGGAGTCGGCCATAGTCAAAGAACTAGGGCTATTGAAACACAAATGTCTATGTGACTTACTTGTTTTACATTGGTGACCCAACAAGTTACAAACAGTAAAAGTGAGCTTTTAAAATTTTTAGGTAGCATTGTATCTTTTTTTCTCAAGAAGAATCAGCAGATTTGGCTTCATCTACTAAGGTTTGAAGAGAAAGGAGACGGCAGCATTGGCTAAAGACTGGAAAATCATAAAAAGAGACAAAATGTATTGGGACTGTGATGATTGTAAGGACTTAAGTGCTGGTGTTTCTGAGTTACAAAGATATATTTGATTAAGTACAGTTTCATGTGTCCCCCACCTCTAAAGATAAATCATTCACACTCTTACTTCCTAACGTATAGTGAACATATTTACATTATATTCTTTATCTTACAACTCCAATAATAAAAGTGTTTGTGATAAATCAAAAGAAAATTGGGGGGAGCTGGAGAGATGGCCCAGCAATTAACAGTATTCCTGCTCTAACAAAGGAGCAGAGCTCAGGTCCCAGCACTTGAACTGCTCACAACCACCTGCAGCTCCAGCTCCCAAGGATCCTCCTCCTCTGGCCTCCTTGGGGACCAGCATTGAAATGCATACCCCACCTAGAACATAATTTAAAATAAAGTAAAAATTTTAAAAGAAAAACTTGTTGATTCCATTGACTCAATCGCACACATTAGTGGAAGTTTTAAAAATAAACCAAACAAACTGCTTGTTCTGGCTGGGGATATAGCTGAGTGGGCAGAGCACTTGTCATGTGAGCACAGGAAACATGGAGTAATCCCCAGACTTGGACAACACGTCTGGCAGAGACAGGAGACTCTAGAGGTAGACGGGACCCGGCCTCAAACAGGTGAGAATCCAGGTGAAGGAAGAGGACAACAGGGGGCGCTGTCCTCCAACCTCTGGACTTCGGGTGAGCATGCGAGCGTGTGCGTGTGTGTGTGTGTGCGTGTGCGTGTGCGTGTGTGTGTGCGTGTGTAGATGTATGTGTGTGT
>PVIH01000234.1:0-22409 GCA_004025045.1 Sigmodon hispidus
ACACACACACACACAGACACATACAGACACAGGCACACACACACAGACACACACACACAGGCACACAGACACACACACATAGACACACATAAATACACAGACACACAGAGACACAGACTCACACAGGCACACACAGACAGACACACAGACACAGGCACACACACACACAGACACACACATTCCCCATAAATAAATAAAAGCAGTATAGGGTTTAAGAAGATATTTAAAAACAAACAAACAAACAAAAAACTCATGGATTTTATTTTATTTTTTTACTAAGTGAAACATTTAAAACGTGTGAGGAGATTTTATTCAAATGCTAATTCCGATGGTTTCCCATTGGGTTAGGATTTTCCTCAACAGTCAAACCTCCTGTTAGGAATGTCAGGCCTTGACATATCACAGAGTGATTGCAGAACTGGTTTTACTGGACAAGCACCTAAATCTGTCGGTAAACTTTGGCCTATTATTTATTTCCACTGGGCTTCTGATCCTCAATCCTCTGGATCCGTTGAGTGAACAGATGGCACTATTAAAACAAAAACAAAACTTAGCAAAGTTCAAACATTTGGCTTTTGTAGCCTAAGACATTTGCACTAGCTTTCTAAATCTCTATCCCTTCTGGAAAACATTCATTATATCCTTAAAAAAATTAGTACTCAGTGTCTTATAAAAGTTAATTTTAAATTATATGAGCTGTATCAAAGGGAATCTTATACTATTTATTATAAGGGACTTTTAAATATAACTAAAATAGCAGTACTGACTGATCATCATCTTTGCACTGTGAGTTTCCAAGAGATGAAAAACTAACCAGCCCTAACCAAAGAGAAGATTTCATCAAATAAAACAAGACATTTCGTCAAAGATTCTCTTTGCCTGGGGAGAAAGGTACTAACAAGTAGCCAGTGCCAGTGCAGCCAACCTGCAGGACATAAACTCTCAGGTTTTATTTCTCACCTCAGGCTTGTCTCAGTGTCTTCTGAGAACTTGTCACACAAACCTCAGAAGTGCTGGATAATACTCATCTTCAACAATATCAATAACTAAGTGTATCAAGGAACTAAATATTTCCCAATATATTTAGATATGAAAGTTTATGCAGCCTATTTAGTATTCTTCTTGGTATATGTCTAAATGATAAAAAATAATGTTGGAGAGATGGCTCAGAGGTTAAGAGCATTGACTGTTGTTCCAGAGGTTCTGAGTTCAATTCCCAGCAACCACATGGTGGCTCACAACCATCTATGATGACATCTGGTACCTTCTTCTGTATACTGTATACATAATAAATAAATAAATCTTTAAAAGAATTAATACTAATCTTGATTTTAGAAAAACTGCCAAGTAAGGATGATATCATCTCTTCCCATTAATTGTATCTTTGCTGTGACTGGTTTGTTCATTTAGAACCTCATCACAAAACCAGATCTGGATCATGGTTGTTCATGGACTTGGCATGATCCAGAAGTTTCTTTCATAATGGCTTTACCTCTTTCTCAGAGACCACTTTCCTGCCTATGACTTAGTCTCATTTGTATCAGAGCCAAGAAATAAGCTTTCCTAGTAATGGGAGACTTGAAATAGCATTTGAAATAACATTTGGTTTCTACAAGTGCAAACCGTGATGTTGGAGGAGGATCTTTGAACTAAACATCCCACAGAGAAGTTACCCGTACACTGAACATTTTACAAAGGCTGACTAATTCAGTGGTTCTCAAACTGAGGGTCACAACCCCTCTGGCAAACCTCTATCTCCAAAAATATTTATAATACAATTCATAACAGTAGCAAAATTGCAGTTATGAATTAGCAATGAAAATAATTTTACAGTTGGGGGTCACCCCAACATGAGGAACTGTGTTTAAGAGTTGTGGCATTAGGAAGGGTGCCGACCACTAATCAGAATTAGATTAGTGGTTAATTAGAATGTTAGTAGTTGTGGAGTGGTTGCAATTTTGAAGATCTAGAGGCAGATTGCCTCCAGCTATCTTTAGAACCTTTAGTAGCCATTCATTGCCCAGCTCTGTGTCTGACCTAACACTTATGACTATCACAGGAAGCCTTTGGGGACATACTAACCTAAAAGCTTCCACTAAACAAAAAGCTAAAAATGTCATCAGATCCTTTAAAATGTCATAGCACCTGAGGCCACTTCGCTGTGATGGTTTTACCTCAACCACCAACTTGAGGAGCTATAGAACTTCCTGGAAGAGGGGTCTCGGGAAATGATTGTGGGGATTTTCCTCCTGGGTTTGAGGAGGTACGACCAGCCTAATGCCTACCAAGGAAATCCAGCAGAGCACACTGGTAGACCCTGGGTTCAATGTGACCAGCTGCTTCAAGTTCTTGATGCTGTGAGTTGTCTGCAAAGATGTAACTCTGAGCTGTAAGCCAAAATAAAGCCTTCTCCTTCTGACATTGTTTCTGTCAGGGTGCTTTATCACAACAGCAGGAAAAGAAAGCCAATACAGAAAAGTAGTGCTGAGAAATGGAACTGTTGATTCGATAAACATAAACGTGGTTCTTAGGCCTTTGGATTGTTCTGTGGCTAGAACACAGAAGAGTTAGGTGTTTTGAGATAGAAACGAAGCAGAGATTAAGGGGTCGTTTTGGTAGGTGCTTAGAAGACAGGAATTCCGAGAGAAGACAAAACACCATTGTGGGGAGCAGCGTGTAGCCATGCCTTAAAGATGGCGCTGGATTCTGCCCTCCACCTTCCACATGGTGAGTGCTTTCAGTGACAAACAATTCCTTATATGGCTAGGCTGAAGATCTGGCTTTCTTCTGCGTACCTAGACCTATTGGCGGTGCCCGTGTGCCATACTGGGGTTGGCTGCCCAGAGGCTGTTTAGGCTGCAGGCTGGTTTTCCCCCAAGGTGAGATTAAGTCAGAATCAGCCATCATCAGAAGTCAGAAATCAAAGTTCATGAATAAAACTGCAGAAAGAAGAGCCTGGGTGTCTCGTCTTCCTTGCGGGATGAAGTTGCGAGCAACACACCATGAGAACAAAACCTCCCACACAGCTCTGGGACAATAGGAATGCTGTCCGGACTCATCAGAGGCTCCATCATCTGAAGATCAAAATCCTTCGCAAAAACAAATTCTAAGCTGAAGGCGTCCCCTGCTCAGTGATGTATTTCTCCAGAGTGACACACAATGTGGCCCATGGGGCCAGGCACAGCCCAAGTTGGCAGCACTGCCTATGCATGTGACATTGATGAGGAGGAGGTCATTCTTTAGTGACAGGGTACTTAGGGGGAGATAACCAGAAGACGAGAAGATAAAGAAGAGAGGAAGATTTGGAATCAGCAGGTTTTCCATAAACTGATGGCTCTTGCAAGCAATTCATTGAGAAATGCAATCTCTTATATACAGTCTTGAGGGGAGAAACAGGACAAAGACAGCAGGAAGCTAATCAGGCAATATTGCACGAAGGCAGCATGGGACATCCCAACAGCCTGAGAGACTGAGCACAGAGCTTTGGGGCTGATAGACAACTCCAGTCTCTTCAGGGGGAAAAGCTAACTTCCCAGGTACTGAAACTTTAACTCCTTCAAGACCCTGGGCCCAGTCCCAGCCCAGGTGTTGCTAAATCTGCTCCTGAGCAAGAACCTAGAACTTGGTTTCTTTTGTCCTTCATAGGTGCTGCAGAGAAAGTCTTGGTTGGATCCAGCTCTCAACAGGCCTCAGAGTGTAGCTGAGGCCGGGAAACTTGTGACATGGTCAGAGCTTCTGGGAGGTCACTGTGTTAATCTTCAGCTACAATGGAGATCTAGGTTTCTGGTGATGTTAGGAAAACTGCAGGCATGGGATGGAACTGGCCTGAGGGAGAGGCTATGTGTTGCACAAATTCTGGTTGTATTAAGAGAAACTCAGAACCAGATATCGGAGGAAACACCACAGTCAAATCTCATCCAGCAATCTTCCAGCTTCCTCACCTCGCTCCTCTTGCTTCTAATGCCCTAATCTGTCTTCCTACACCTGCCTTAAATACCTTCTTTGCCCAGTTGTATCCCATCCAGGTTAAGATTAAAGGTGTGAGCTACTACTATTTGGCAGTTAGGCTTGAGTTCACAAAAACACAGGAAAGATCTCTGACTCTGGAGTTACAGGATTAAAGGCAAGGCAACACCACTGCCTGCCTGCCTGGGAGCCTGGAACTCCCTCTCTAAACCACGCTGGCCTCAAACTCAGATCTGCTGGGATTAAAAGTGTGAGTTACCACTCTCTGATCCTCCTGGATTGACTGTGGGTAGATCTCTTGATATTCCAGAATGGCTTTATTAAATATATAACATATCACCACAGCTATGTGAGTTCCAAACAGAAGAGTTGAGGCGTGGCAGTACTCATAGGGGACCCCCATGCAGTTGTAGGATTTTGGTCTTCCTTTGCTATGTCCAAATTCTTCTGTTCTAAAATATAAAATGTTTATTCTGTGCAATTGCATGACAGAAATATGTAAAATTGATTGCATAATTTTATTGCATATGAATTCACAGTTAAGAGTTTTCCTTGAGTCTCAGATGAGATATGGACTTGGGACTGTGGTGATATATTATACATTTAATAAAAATAGTCTGGAATATGCAATATATCACCATATTGGATTTTTAAACTGTTAGAATTGTTAAGGACTATTTATTATTTTGAAGTTGGATTTCACTTTGCATTATGAGATTAGAAGGAGACTCTGGGTACAAAGTGTGGAAAAATTATGATTTACAGTGTCATGTATTGAGTATCAAGTTGATAGTGGATGGAGTTGTCAATCTCAACTGTCACTTGAGAAACACCTAGGAGATAGGCCTCTTGGTGATTAGCTTGAGGCGGTAGCTTGAGAGCTGTCCATGCTAGGTGCACCATTCCTTGAGACAGGATCCTAGACTACAGAAAGTGATCCGAGCCAGCATTGTTCTCTCAGCTTCTTGGCTCCGGATGTCATGTGACCAATGGTGTCCAGCTTCCTTCCGTACTATGATGGACTATGACTGTGTGAGCTGAAGTAAACCCTCATCTCTTAAGTTGTCTTTGTCAGGGTATTTTATCACAACTGGAAAAGTAATACAGCTGCCTACCTGAGGTACCCACCCATGAACTTGAAAAGTCAGTTGATTTATGACACCCAGCGGAATCTTTTTGAATTGAATGATTTAAGTGTGTCTGTGTATATGATGTGTGTCTGAGTATAGCCATGCCAATGCCATGGCACAAATATGGAAGTCCAAGGACAGGTTTTGGAGTCATTTCTCCTTGTCTACTGTCAGACTTGAGTGGCGAGGGGCTCTACCTGAGGAACCATTTGCACAGACTTTCCTGCAGATTGACTGTAGGTGCTATAAACCAAACTGTTACACAACAGTTAACCTGCCACTGTGTCGGTTATTAATCTTGTCAGCTTGATATAATCTAGAATCATTTGGGAAGGCCCTCATGGAGGAACTGTATAGATTAGGTTGTCCTTTAGGCAGGAGCTGAGGGATTTTCTAAATTGGGTTAGTTGAGGTAGAAAGACCTATCCTGAATATAGGTGACACCATTTTATAGTGAGTTTTTTTTTTTTAAAAAAAAAAAACTTTATTTATTTATTTATTTGCCTTAGTGTTTGCCTGAAACTGGAACTGGAACTACAGACAGTTGTTAGCTGCCATGTGGGTGCTGGGAATCGAACTCGGGTCCTCTGGAAGAGCAGAGGGTGCTCTTAACCGCTGAGCCATCTCTCCAGCCCCTATAGTGAGGTTTTTATTGGGGTCACTAATGAGTGTCGGGGGGAGGGATTACTGAAGAGGACCGAGGGTAACTCAAAAACAGCTGCGTGGCCAGAAAGCCTATAGCCTACCATATGTGGGCGATGGCTCAGAAAATCTACAACTCTGGAGATTCCTATGTAGCTCACAGCCAACTTTACAACTGACCATCTCTTTTCATCCCACAGTTTGGCCTGTGGAGACTCTTTCTCACGTTGCAATACTAGTTTACTCCTTTTTATACCGCTGGGTAGCAGCCCCCCTCCGTAATCTTCCAATAACCCCGTGTTTACCTTCTGAGGTTCAAGGGCCTCCCCTTCCTCCTTGGTGCAAATACTCTAATTTAGAAGGAATGTTGCAGGTTCTGAGGAACCTGTCTTACCAGAGGGGGCTTCATAGAGGGAATAAAATTGTCCATATGTCAGGGCAAGCATTTACATGATTTTGGACAATATTTAAGAAAAAAACAAACAAACCAACCAACAGAAAGAAAAGTTATGCTGTACTGTTGGAACTGCTGCCCCCTGACCAATTTCCCCGAGCCTGCTTGTGCTGAGAAACTGACAAAGGAATGACATCCAAGTGCCCACCCAGGATTCTAGCTTTTGACCATACTTGGGCACAGCCTCAGTTCCTGGATGGCATGTTATTACCCCTCACCTAAGGTCTATAAAACTTCCCTGCCTTAGCCTGACCGGGTGGCTTCTCTGGTTCTGTTCTTTGGGACTGTCGAACCAACACCGGGAGCCACGGCCAATAAACCCATATTTATCTGTTTTTAGTCAGGTTTGAACTGACCTTTTGCGTTGGCAGAAACATATCATCTGCTTTTAAAATTAAACTACAGAGAGCAGAGCAGAATTAGTGAAAATCTGTAAGTAACTACACTGGGGGAAGGACTTGGGGTGTGTGTTTAAGTACATTATCTCATTAAGGAGATGATTATTCCTTCCATCTCCTCAGCATGTCTTTAGGCAAATTACCTTGGGGTAGGGGTCACATGCCTGACAGACTCGGATTAACTCTAAAAGAAGGGAACACAAGAAAATAGATCTTGGGCTAGATTATAATGATGTGTCTCTCTTCACCTAAGGCCAGAGGTAGAATTTAGATTCTATACATTTGAGCAAAAGTGTTCCAGTTTGATTTTTTTTTTTTTTTTGTTGCTGTAAATAAAACACTGGCTAAAAGTTCTTCGGGGAGGAAAAGGTTTATTTGATGTACTGGTCCATCATGAAAGGGAACAAGGGCAAGAACTCAAGTAGGAACCTGAAGGCAGGAGCTGAGTGAAGCCACTGGAGGAATACTGGTAAATGGCTGGCATTGCTGGCTTGCTCAGATAGCTTTCTTATACAGCCCAGCCATACGTCTCAACCCATGCGTCACAGAACCCTTAGCAAGCCTCTATTCTCAAAAATATTACATTTCGATTCATAACAATAGCAAAATAACAATGATGAAGTGGCAACAAAAATAACTTTATGGTTGGAGGTCACCACAGCATGAGGAACTCTAAAGGGTCAGGAAGGTTGAGAACCACTGACCCACTGGCCCACAGTGGATTTGGGGCTTCCCCATCAACTAGCAATCAAGAAAATGCCCAACAGACATGGTCACAGGTCAATGAATTCCTTAACTGAGGTTTCCTCTTCCTAGGTATGGCATGTTGACAATTGAAATTATTACAAGGAGGAAACCAGCTTGCTCCTAATGGGCCACAGTCATAATAAAGCCCTGATAGCTCCACTTTTCCATAGGGTGTTTAAATTTCAAGGGAAACACAAGGCTTCCTGGTCTACAATGACCTAGTAGAAGCCAAATGGTGAATTCCTACCTCTGACAATTATACATAATTAGTGATTCCTTCGAGACAGAGACTCCAAAAAAACCCCTAAATGTTTGCGATAGAGAAAAAAAATTAAAAAAAACAACAAACAAACAAACATGAAAAAACGCCTGACTCAGAAATGACAAAGTCTTAAGGCTACTGGAATTAATTTCTGATGTTTCATGGGTCCTCAGGAGCGTGTTCCTACCCCTCCTCGAAAAAGAATTTCTTCATTTGTAGTCTCTGGTTTTCAGGATTTTTTGATCCAGGTAAGGGAGTATTCTCAGATGCCACTTCAAACCCAGATCTAGCAGGGACACCAAACTTGGGCTGTGATTAGCAGAAAAGCACTTTCACGAGTAAAACATACCCTTTAAAAGTGGCAGGTCAGTCCACAGGTGGAAAGAAGCTTGGATTCTTTCTATTTTGGGGGTTTCTCTTGTTTAGTTGGGGAAAAAAAGGACGCCTCCTTAAGCACAAAGCCCTAGACAGGCGTGGGGCGTGGCAGACAGACGCTGGAGCCTGAGACCCAGGGGGCGGGGACGGAGGGGCGGAGCCAGGCGGAACCGCCCTCTAATTCGCCGCAGCTTCTACTCGCTCACCTGGGCGGAGCTTCCTTTTCGTCTGACCTCGGAAGGAAGGGGGCGGGTCCTTTGGGGCGGAAGTTGCAGTGCATTGTGGGCTCGCCGGGAGCCTGGGAGTCCAAGCTGAATGAAAGTGGCGCGCCGCTGAGGAGCCGGGTGGGGCGGCTGGCGCTGGGCTTCAGGCGGCTGGCTCCAGAGCGGTCGGCTAGGTGGCGGTGTGCGGCGTCGACATGGCTTACAACAAGATCCCGCCGCGGTGGCTCAACTGTCCGCGCCGCGGCCAGCCGGTGGCAGGTACCCGGGACGGGGGCTGCGGGAGGGTTCGAATCCCACCTCTCCCGCCGGGCCTGGGGAACCGCGCGCTTGGCGGCGGCCAGTCCCGGATCCCGCAAGCCGGAGGAGTGAGGACGGGAGGTGGACAGGGCTCTTGGGAAGCTTCAAGTTTGGGGTACTTTTGAGACTGGGTCTCGCCGTCTGTGACGAGACTTGTTCTCGGAAAGAGGACAGGAGCGGATTGTGAGTCTTGAGATCGAGAATAAGCTTAAAAGAGAAGCGAGGCTGGGAAGCGGGGGATTCTTGGTTTTTCTTTGAAATGGACTTTTGCGGAATGTTTTCATCTTGAATTTGACATAGAATAGCCTCACCCTCGAACTTCAGAGCTGCTTTTTTCTAGCAATTTGGAGCTATGTCGATTGGATCTAGGAGCCAAAAGCATCTTTTATGATAAAGTTGAGGAAGGAATCCACGAACTGTTTATACTGTCATCGGACAGTTTGCAGATCGTCACTGCTAACCCCCGTTTCTGAGTTCTCCAACTTCAGCGTTGCCTTTTCTTTTTTCTAGCTATTTGAATACCATCCAAAATTCAGTGAGCGCTGGGTGCTGGCGGCACATGCCTTTAATCCCAGCACTGGGGAGGGAGGCAGAGGCAGGCTGATCTCTGTGAGTTCCAGCCTGGTGTACATATTGAGATCCAGGACGGGCTCTAAAGCTGAACAGCAAAACTCTTTCTTGAGAAACTAACAAACCTAAACCCCAAACAATACAATGAGCAGTGGCTGTCCATTGAGGAGCTGGTACTTGGGACTTTTCTCTGAGAAGTCCATACCCTTGCTTTCTGGTTGTCATTCTTCTGAGTGACTCTCTTTTAACTCTTGAGCTAAATATGTATTAAAATATCGTTATTAAACTACAACTGTGCCTCAAAATAAAATATAAAGCAGACACGTTTCAGGGTGGCACTTATGTGACAAATAAATGGGAACGACCTCTGGTGCTGCGCTTCATTTCCAGCACTGGTGGCCACACTTAACACCAAGTCTGTAGTGATGTCAAGTGAAACGACTAGCCATAAACCTGACTTTCAGGCCTTGAGAGTTGTCTAAGTGCTGCTGTTCTTCTAGAGGATACAAGTTCAGGTCCCAGTACTACAGAATGGCTATTAGCTGCTCCTAACTCCATTTCCAGGGCATCTAAAACCCTCTTTTGGCTTCTTCCAATACCTGCACACATGTGGCATATACTCATATAATTATACACACATACACTTAAACAAAAATAAACCTTTAAAAGAGTTGAGTCTAAGGCTGGAGAGATGGCTCAGAGGTTAAAGAGCATTGACTGTTCTTCCAAAGGTCCTGAGTTCAATTCCCAGCACCCACATGGTGGCTCACAACCATCTGTAATGAGGTCTGATGCTGCAGGCGTATGTGCAGGCAGACCACATAATAAATAAAATCTTAAAAAAAAGTTGAGTCTAAAACATGAAGCCATATACATTTAAAACTCATGCTCTTCATGTATTTTTCCCTTTAGTTTATATAAAACATTTTCACTTTAATATATGTTTTTTTTTCTCATATAGCCCACCATGTAGCTGCTTATGTACTCAACATGTAGACATAAGGAAAACAATATGATAGTTTCTTTTATACGTTGTGTTATGATACTTGTGCAATCTTTTTTTTCCCCATCATCATCAGTGACATGCATTTTTTAATAAGTGACAAACATCATGTACTCATTGTGTGTGTATGTTGTATAGGTTGACCTTGAACTATGGTCTATGTAGTTTGAGGATGACCTTCACACTTGATCCTCCTGCCTCTGTTTCCCAAATGTTGGAAACAGATATGCCTCCCCTTTCCCATCTCCTGCTGTCAGTTTTTAAAGAGACTTTAGTTGTTAGAGTAGTTCTTTATATTTGTCAACTCCATTCTGTAGCTTGCCTTATTATTCTAACAGTTCCACATATGCTGGGTGTGGTGTTACAATCCTTTAATGCCAGCACTAAGGAGGCAGAGGCAGGTGAATCTTGAGTTTGAAGCAGCCTGGTCTACATAGTGAGTCCCTGCCTCAAAAAATAGGGGAAAAAAAAGCAAAAGTGGCCTTCAACTCACAGAGATCTGAGTGCTTCTGCCTCTTAAGTGCTAGGATTAAGGACTTACTGGTTTTTTTTTAATGATGGAAAGATCTTATGTGCATAATATTAAGCACAAATTTTCAATATCACTATATGAAGTTGTTAGAAGCAGAGATACTGTGATTACTTGTTTATGTTGATATTTTTATTTTGTAAGCTTTTATTATTATTATTATTATTTGTTTTGTTTTGTTTTATGAGACAGAGTTTCTCTGTATAGCTTTCAAACCTGTCCTGGAACTTGCTCTGTAGCCCAGGCTGGCCTTGAACTCACAGAGATCCACCTGCCTCTGCCTCCCCAGACCTGGGGTTACAGGTTGTATCACTACTGCCCAGCTTTGGAAGCATTTTTTAACATTCTATCTGAAATCCCCAGTCAATAAAGCCATGTAAACAGTTGGTGAAAGTGATATGAAAGATTTTAGAGATGATAGCAGATGTATGTAACTGTAGCATTTGCAAGGCTGAGGGAGGAGGAATGGTGTGAGTTCAAGCACAGCTTGGGGTACACAGTGTCCTGCTAAGACTGTCAAAAAAAAAAAAGATAATTTAAAGCCAGGTATGGTAGGTAGCATACACCTGTAATTCTATATAAGTCTAGCATTTAGGAGGCTAGGCAGAAATGTCAAAAGTTTGAGGCCATAGGTTACATAGAGAGACCCTGTCTTAATAATAATAATAATAATAATAATAAAAGCTCGTACCTGTCTGTCCAAGATCTGACATCCTCACACAGACATACGTGTAAGCAAAATACCATCCCATAAAGTTAATTAAAAAATTATCCTTTGACAGTTTTATTTATGTATGTATATATTTTCACCTATGTATTCCCCTAACATCCCCCCTCCTAATCCCCTCCCACTCCCTCTGAAACCCTTTCCCCTAACATTATGGAGCCTTCTTGATCCTGTCTTCTGTGTGCTGGAGTTGTTTATCTATTTATTATTATTTTTTTTACGTCATTGTGTGTGTACACAAATATGTGCGCATGCCTATACATAGGCAATGTGGAAGTCAGAGTACTTGTGAAAGTTGGTCTTGTGGGTCCAGGAATTGAAATTAGTTTGTCATGTTTGATAGCAAGTGCCTTTACAATAAGCCACCTTGCTGGCTCCTGGGATTACACTTTAATTAATTTTACCATCCATCCATTTACTTATTTATTGTTTTTTGAGGCAGGCTTTTTACAATGTATCCTAAGCTGGTGTGGAACTTGCTGTATAACTTAGGCTGGTCTCAGACTCACAATCTTTCTGCCATAGTCTCCTGTGAGATGGGATTATAGACATGCTCCACCTTGTCCACTTCATATTCCTGATTTCATTCTATATTTTTTCTTAAGTAATTTCCTTTACTGTATGATTTGTGAATATTTTTCTTTTATTGATACTGTGCAAAATAATGGGTTTTCTTATGAAGGCCTAACATTACACTTGTGAGTTATCCTCCTGTCTTTCATTTCTCAAGTTCTGGGACTATTGGTGTCTATCACTTTGCTTATTATATCATGTTTTCTTTTATAATAATGTACTTTGATCATGCTCATGAGCCTGCCACTCTATCTTGTTTTTTCTCTCCCTTCCACTATTCTTCATTATTTTTTTAATATTTATTTTTATTTTATGTGAATTGGTGTTTTGCCTGCATGTATAACTGTGTAAGGGTGTCAGATCTTGGAATTACAGACAGCTGTTAGCTGCCATGTGGATGCTGGGAATTGAACTGAGGTCTTCTGAAGAACAGTCAGTGCTCTTAACTGCTGAGCCATCTCTCTAGCCCAAGACAGATATTCTAATTGTGCTATTTATGGAAGTTTGAGGAGTGTCTTAGTTTCCTTTCCTGTGCTGTGATAGATACTCTGTGAAAAGCAACTTAAGGAAAAAAGGACTTACTCTGGCTTTCGGTTCCAGAGGGAAACAGTCTATCATTCGAGGGAAGATGGCAGCAAGGACGGGTAGTGTGATGGCAGGAGTATGGCTGGTTCTATTGCCTGTTCATGTTGCAGAGATTGATGAGTGCATGATGCTGCTCAGCTCCATTTTTTTTCATCTACACAGGTTAGGATCTCAGCTAGGAAATGGTAACACTCATAGTGGTTGGCTCTTCCTATCTCAATAACCCCACTACAGGTATGTCCAGAGACCCATCTCCCAGGTGAATCTAGATTCTGTAAAGTTGACAACACTAATCATTACATGAGGTATTGGTGTTCTTTCAAATAATTAACTAAAGATATTTATTTTATTGTTTTAAATTATATATATGTATGTGTGTTGTGTGGTTTGTGTGTGGTTATGTGCGTGTGAGTGTGAGTGCCCACAGAGGCCAGAAGAGAATGTTGCACCCTAATGGTAAAATTATAGCATGGGTGCTGGGATTTGAACACCTGTAGTCTGCAAGAGCATTACTTGTAACTACTGAGCTATCTTTCCAGCCTACTTTAATTTTATTTTGAAACAAGATCTCACTATGTAGCTCTGGCTGCCCTGGAACTGTCTATACAGATGAGGCTGGTGTTGAATTCACAAAGATCTGCCTGTCTCTGCCTTCTGAGTGCTGAGATTAAAGGTGTACCTACTATGTCTGGGTTAACACTGGTATTTTTAAAGAAGAATGTAGTAAAAGTAGTAGTGAATCTCTCAGGACTTAGGCCTTTCTTTATTAGAAGATCTTTTTTTCTTCTTCTTCTTCTTCTTTTTTTTTTTTAAAAGACTTATTTATTATGTATGCAGTATACAGAAGAGGGCACCAGATGTCATTATAGATGGTTGTGACCCACCGTGTGGATGCTGGGAATTGAACTCAGGTCCTCTGGAAGAACAGCCAGTGCTTTCAACCTCTGAGCCATCTCTCCAGCCCCCTCTTCTTTCCTTTTTAATTGCAGGAAGGATCTTGTTCTGTTACCCACAAGGCTTAGGGTTAGGGTTAGGGTTTGTGCTCTCTCTGCCTCAGTCTTCCAGGTGTTGAGATTGAAAGTGTGTGGCACCATGCTGGCATGAGAGGGGCTACTACTACTTCTTCACTCTCATTGCTTATTGTAGGCTTAGATTGTTCGTGATTTCTTGTTTTAATTGAAATACTGTTCCCACCCTTTCTCTGAGATATGGTCTTACTATGTAGTCTAGGGTAGCCTAGGACTCTATATGTAGACTGGGCTGGCTGGGACTTAGAAATCCTTAGTCTGCCTCCTGAGTGCTGGGAAGAAAGGCATGCACCACCATGCCTGGTAAGATCTAATTTTCCAGTTTGGGGGCTTAATGGTAGTTTATTCTTTGAGAATTTTGTATATTATATGACTTATTTCTATCACAATTGCCTTTCACTTCTCTCTTCAACTCCTAATGTCCCGCTTTCAACTTAACATATTTTTTCAAAATAACCTACTGAATCCAATTAATCTTATATCTATATACAAATGGATGTGGGGGTCATCCACTGATGCATAGTCCACACCCCTAAGAAAACTGACTCTCCTTTATTTAGTCAACTGTCAGTAGCTCATGGGCCCCATCCCCCAAAGTTTTTTTTTTTTTTTTTTTTTTTTGAGACAAGATCTTATAGCCCATGCTGGCTTCAGACTTAAAATGTAGATGAGTATGAGGTGACCTTGAACTCATCCCCTCTGCTGGGGTTACATTCATGGGCTAACACTCCTTGTTTTGTATGGTGGTAGGCTAACAAACCAGGATTTTGTGCATGTTAAGCAAATAACTTCATCAACTAAGCTACAATCCAAGCCCCACAAAAGGTTTCTGTAAATTATAATTTCATTTGAGTTAGAAATGTATATTTGAGGGCTGGAGAGATGGCTCAGTGGTTGGAAGAACTGACTGCTCTTCCAGAGGTCCTGAGTTCAATTCCCAGCAACCATCAGTAATGAGATCTAGTGCCCTCTTCTGGCCTGCAGGCAGGTAGAGCACTGTATATATAAGACATAAATAAATGAAAAAAAAAAAAAAGAAATGTATATTTGAGAACGATCAGTGTAAAGACTATTACAGACATAATTGATAATGTTTTGCTTAAAAAATAAACTATGCCTGTTTCTTTGATACTCCCCAAATTCAGAAGTTCTAATCAGCATATATTTATTTTTTTGCCCATATCACAACAGTTACAGTGTATTATGTATGTGCCATGCAGCTTTTCTGGGTAACTCTTCTGTCATTAGTAACTCTAAGCTCTTTTCATCTTTTGATGTTACCTTTGACCTCTAAGGTTGCCTTGGAAGAAGAGTGGGAATGGGTAATCTGTTAGGATGGTTTAGAGTTAACTTCTCCTGTGGAAACAAAAGCACAACTTCTCTCCCATTGTGACAGATACCCTGGTTTCTTTTCTGATGTCAGCACATTTTTAAAGTAGACAGGCTGATTTATTTCTGCAGTTTTTTTCTGTTATCCAATGTCTCTCTTCAGCTGCTGTTTCTCATTAGCATTTAGAAAATTTAAAGTTAATAAAGCATTATGCAATCCATTTCTGGAGTGTCTTTATTACTTCTTCCTGTTTATTAAGTGTATCTTTTAGAGTTTGATTTGATCTATGGCTCCTTACCTTGTAGGATTGTGTGGTATAATTCTTTACTTGTGTTTTATTTATGTATATGTGTGTGAGCTTGTATAAGTTTATGTGCACCGTGTGTGTGTGTGTGTGTGTGTGTGTGTGTGTGTGTGTGTGTGTGTGTGTATGTGTGTGTGTGTGTGTGTGTGTGTGTGTGTATATACAGGAGTCTGTGGAGGCCAAAAGAAGGGATCGGATCCTTTGGAACTGGAGTCACATTTGGTTATGAACTACCATATGGGTGCTGAACCCAGATCCTCTGTAAGAGCAATATGTGCTCTTAACAGCTGAGCCATCTCTCGA
This sequence comes from Sigmodon hispidus, assembly GCA_004025045.1. Taxonomy (NCBI): domain Eukaryota; kingdom Metazoa; phylum Chordata; class Mammalia; order Rodentia; family Cricetidae; genus Sigmodon; species Sigmodon hispidus. The sequence goes on from PVIH01000234.1 coordinate 15,448, forward strand.
ACCCCAAGTTTAGATTCTTTATGGAAGTTTCATTCATTGGTAATTTTCCTTTGTTTATATTGCCAAATTCTAGAATTAATTCAAATTAACTAAGCTGTGTTTCAAAGTTTCAAAGTAGTCTTATTTTAAAATACTGTTTAGAGTGAAAGAATATTATGGGTAATTGCATTCATAATTTTGGGTTTCACTTTAAGGTATTAACAAAATGGGAGTGGGTTATAGTCTATTTAGTGTAATTCTTGCTTACCACCAGGAAGCCCTGGGCTCCATACTTAGCACTACATAAAGCCAGGCCAGGGGTACAAGAGAATCAGAAAATCAAAGTTCTGCTCAACCACACAGTGAGTCTGAAGCCAGCCTGGCATATGTGAGACTGACCATGCTTTAATAAAAACAAAGAGAGAATCAAATGTTACTTAAGAAGGCAGGTTTGAAATAGCAAATTATGGAGTTTTAGTTCTTTCTTTAAATAATGAAACTCATTATTCACCTTAATGTTTAGGAAGATTCTTACCTCTGAAGACGATGCTGAGCCCAAAATATGATAGTCAAGTTGCTGAAGAAAACCGGTTCTATCCCAGTATGCTCTCAAATTATCTAAAGAGTCTGAAGGTAAGAAGCAAAGCTCTGTGCTGCTCATGTAGTATTTTCTTGGTTCCGTTCAAGAGCTTTTCTATGAGGGATACATGTGTATACATGGGTATAGAGGCCAGAAGTCAACCTGTGTATGGTTCTTCAGCTGCTGTTCACCTTTTTGTTTTTGATATCAGATTTCTCATTGGTAGATTCCTTTCATATATATATTTGTTTTCAGAAGCTTCAGAAACTTCTATAGTAGTAGGTTTCCATATGACTTTTGAAATGGCCTTTAGTGTTAGTTGCCCCTTCCCACATACCCTTCTTTTTTCTCCTTTATGCCTTCTACTCCCTATTTCATTCTTCTAGTTTTCCCTTTGTTTCTCCCTAACATTATATTCTACTTCTCCTTCCTTGAGAGATCTCCTCTTCCTCACTGGTCCCTTACTAGGTGCCTAACCTCTGCTACTCAGATTGTAGAGCACATATTGAAAGCTTCAAACTAATATTCACATATAAGAGAATAGCCTACAATTTTGACATTTGAGGTCTATATTATCTCTCTGAGGATGAATTATTCTAGCTCTCTCCATTTACCTGCAGATTTCATTTTTAAAATAACGGAATAATATTCCCTTGTGTAACATTGTCCATCAGTTGATGGACATCTGCACTCTTTCCAGTACTGGCTAGTAATGAGCATGGATGAGTAAGTATGTGTGTATTAGGATGTAGAGTTCTTTGGTTATATGCTCAACAGTAGTATAGCTGGATTAAGGTAGATTGATTCCCAACTTCCTGAGGAACTGGCACATTGATTTCTATAGTGACTATCAGTTTGCACCCTCCCCAGCATTGAATAAGTATTCCTCTTTCCAAAGCATCCCCTTGTCAGCATATGCTATCATTGTTTTATTGATCTTGACCATTCTGACTTGTGAAATATAAAATCTCAAAGTCATTTTAATTTGCATTTTACTGATGTCTAATGATATTGAACATTTCTTTCTCAGTCATTTGTATTTCATCTTCTGAGAACTTTATGCTTAGTTCTATACCCCATATTTTAATTAGTTTATTTTTTTAATTTTTTGTTTTGTAAATAGTAATCTATCAGATATATAATTGGTAAAGATTTTTTTTCTCATTCCATAACCTATTACTCCTTCCTAAATGATAATGCCACATAGAACTTTCAGTTTCGTGAGGTCCTGTTCATTAGTTGTTGTTCTTAGTGCCTGCGCTATTGGTGTCCTGTTCAGAAAGTTCTTTCCCCGGCCAGTGAATTTAGGTCTATCCCCTACTTTCTCTTCTATCAGATTCAGAGTATCAAGTCTTATGTTGAGATCTTGATCATTTATACTTGAGTTTTGTGGAGGATGATAGGTCTGAATTTATTTGCATTCTTCCACATGTGGCCATGAAGTTTGACCAGCATGATTTGTAATAAACAGTTTCTGGCCTGGACTTTCCAGCCTAGCCCAGAGGTTTGGACCCACTTGCAGCCACCTGCCACTTAGCTCCAAATAATCACACAAAGGCTTATATAATTTCATGCTGATTGACCTATGGCTCAGATATATTGCTAGCTAGCTCTTCTTAACTCAACCTACATCCATTAATTTGTTTAGCTATGTGGCTTGGTATCTTTTCTTAGAGCAGCATTTTGTCTTCTTTCCTCTGTATCTGTTGGCAGCTCTCTCTGCTGGCATCTCTCTTGGCATCTCTGTTCTGCTCCTCCTGTTCCCAGAGTTTTCTCAGTCTGGTAGCTTCATCCACACTTCTGTCTGTGTTCCTGCCAATCAGCGTTTTTATTAAACCAGTAGGTAGGACAATTATTTACAATGTAACAGAACATAATCCTACTATAGTCATTTATTAAAGATAATGCCTTTTCTCCACTGTGTATTTTTGGCTTGTCAAAAATCAGGTGTCCAAAGGTGTGTAGAAATATGTCTGGGTCTTTAATTTAACTCCCATTGATCAACATGTTTATTTTAATGCCAATACCATACTGTTTTTATTTCAATAGCTCTATAGTATAATTTGAGATAGATGATGATGATAACTCCAGTAGCGCTTTTAATATTCAATTATTCAGGATTATTTTAGTTAATTCCCCTTTGTGTGTGTGTGTGTGTGTGTGTGTGTGTGTGTGTGTGTGTGTGTGTGTGTATCTTTCCAAATGAAATGTTTTTCTCAATTTCTGTGAAGAACTGTGTTGAAATTTTGATGGGGAATGCATTGAATCTGTAGACTGCTTTTAGTAGGAAGGCCACTTTATTAATATTAATATTAATTCAATGGCCACAATATTAATTCAACTGATCATGAACATGGGAGATCTTTCCATCTTCTGATGTCTTCCTCAATTTCTTTCTTGAGTATCTTCAAATTTTTACTATACAAGTCTTTCATTTGTTTGGTTTGAGTTATCCTAAGACAGATTTTTCTTTTTCTGAGGTTACTATGAAAGATACTATTTCCCTGGTTTCTTTCTTACTATGTCTGTTATTTGTATAACTCACTGATTTTTTTTGTGAGTTAATTTTGTATCTTGCTACTTTTCTGAAAGTGTTCATCAGCTGTGAAAGTTTCCTGGGTAGGATCTTTAATATATAAAATTATATTTTCTGCAAATAAGATACCTTGACTTCTCCCTTTTTTGTGTATATCCCCTTCAGTTGTCTTGTTCTAGCTAAGACTTCAAGTACTATATGGAAGAGGTATGGAGAGAGTGAACATCCTTGTCTTGTTACCGATGTTAGTGGAAATGTTTTGCGTTTCCATTGATGTTAATCTTGATTGTTGGCTTGCTTGTTGTTTTTATCACTGGTTTATCCTGGACTCTTATCTTGAAGGAGTGTTGGGTTTTCTCAAAGGCCTTTCTGTATCTGATGAAATGATCATGTGGTTTTTATCCCTATTTGTTTATGTGGTGGATTTACACTCACACATAATGGAAGGCCTTTGCTAGGTAATGCAATTAATTCAGTTTCAGTTTCATTGCTTGTATTTTCTTGTCATTCTTCCAAATTATGTATGACAGAATGTTGTGAAGGATATGTGAACTAACTCTTTCTGGAGCTCAGCTTAGGCATACATTTCTTCTCTCTTTCTCTTTCCCCTTTATTTTATTTAATTATGGGTTTTTGGACAGGGTCTCATGTGACTCGGGCTGTGCTTAAAGTTGCTATATAGATGAGGATGACCTTAAAGTCCTGTTTCTCCTGTGTCTGCCTCATGGACTAGGCATGGGCACTACACTAGGCTTTAGAACTATATTTTAAAAATAGCCATTTAGATTATATATGCCTCTCATTTTTATTGAAAATGAAGTTAGAATTTTAATTTATTTTCAAACCCATATCTTGTTTCTTTCTGATATCCAGGAAGAGAAATATACGTGCAGAGGCCAGAGGTTGATGTCTGATGTTTTCCTCTGTCATTCTCCAACTTATTTTTTTGAGACAAGGTCCTTCACTGAACTTGGAGCTTGGTGATTTGGCTAGACTAGCTGGACAACAAAGCCCCGAGCGAGGATCATCCTGTGTCCAGCTCCCAGCTCGGGTATCACAGGTGTGTGTTACCACACCTGCCTTTTCATGTGGGTGCTGGGGATCCGGACTCAGGTTCTCAGGCTTGCACAGCAAGCACTTTAACCACTGGACCCTCTCCTTGGCTGTTACCTTTTTACCCTGGTACTCTGTAGTGTAGCCCTGGCTGTTGTAGAACTTCCTCTGTAGACGAGGCTGACCTCAGACTCAGTGGTTCTGTCTGCTTTTGAGATTAAAGGTGTGTGCCACCACACTGGACTTTTCTTTCTTTCTTTTTAGTTTTTAAGTTTTAAATTTTTTTATTATTTTTTTTTATGTGCTTCTTTAAAAAGAATATAGTTCTAGGCAATAGTGTATTTTTAGAAAATAGAAGAATAAATTAAACAGAAAAGGAGCAAACATTTGTTGCATAAATGGCTTCTTACATATTTTAAGGCTGGATACAGTATAGGAATAGATATAAGTAGTGATTGTGATTGTGGTGGCTACTTAGAACCTAGGTGATGTTCACCTGGGATTAGAGCTGTGCTCTTTCAGAAGAATGTTGTCCTGCTTCTAAGCTTCAGGCTTCTGAGCAGTAGACACAGACACAGAAAACAGTTGCAGTGTTTCCCTCTTTGAATTCACATTGTTGGTAGTGGAGTCTGTTTTGCTTATACTTCCTGTCCTCTGTAGTTTAGAATTATTTTCTAGTGCTTGGATTCTTAGTTTAGAGGGTACGTTTCACTTTCAGCTGCTTGATAGTAGTGAGCATGCAATCCAGCTCCTTGTTTGGAATAAATGTGGTAACTAGCAAATCTTTTTTTTTTTTAAAGGTAAAAATGAGCTTGCTGGTGGATCTAACAAATACTTCAAGGTTCTATGACAGAAATGACATAGAAAAAGAAGGAATCAAGTATATCAAACTTCAGTGTAAAGGGTAAGTTGTAAGTTATTAACATTGAAGACTTTTATTGAAGCTTGTAATCTCTTTTCCAAGCAACTTCTTTTTGTGTTGTCAGACATGGTGAATGCCCCACTACTGAGAATACTGAGACCTTCATTCGCCTATGTGAGAGGTTTAATGAAAGAAGTCCACCTGAACTTATAGGTATGCTTGACTTCCTTAGGACAGTACCCTGCTCTCTATTATGGAAATTCACAAACATACAGAAGTAGTAAGTAAAATGAGACTCCATATACTCAGTAATTTCTATTTGCTGATATTTTATCTTTGCACTAATTTATTTTAGTATTTAATTTTGTTATTTTTAATTAATTGGTATGTATTGTATATATATGTGAATATGTGTCTTTGTAGGTGAAGGCAAGGTCTCCCACTAACCTGGAGCATGTCAATTTGGCTAGGGTTGCTGGCCAGTGAGCAGGGGTCTGCCTGTTTCTATTCCTTGGTGCTAGGGTTAGAGATGTGTGCTATACCGCTGTGCTGCTCCAAACCCCGACCAGCAGGAAAAGACACAACACCAGGATTCTTCCGTGGCAATTGACCAGGTCCTTTTTATTAATACAGAGTCTTCTTGCAGCAGTAGCCCCCTTCCCAACCCGTGCAGCCAGTTTTAGGCTCAAAGTCATTCACTCAGCTAATGCCGCGTGGGCTTCCATCATAGGGCCACGCACACAGAAGCAAGCTAGTCAGTTCAGCACATACCATGGATGGAGTTAATTATTACTAGAAGCATTCGCCATTAGGAGGGCAGGGGGCAGGAGCCAGCGCCATCTTTAAGGTGCGGCAGCTCCCAACAGCTCCCCCTTTTTGTTTTAATAAGACACAGGTATTATTAGAACATTGCTTGGGTTCCAATTTACTCACCACAAATATAAAAGGAGGGAAAACACACACCAGGGTGGACTTAATAACTAAAATTTCTCAACGACTTGGCCCCCTGGCCCTCACAGGGCACATTGGAACCCAGGGTAGGGCTACTCGAGCCTTTTGCATCCCAGCTACCCCAGGGCTGGGAGGTACTCCATGTATACTTACTAACCCCGTGAGCTCCTCCAGTGATCATGGCCAGGGGTTCTGCATTCAAACAGCTACCATTAAGTCCACACAGTAGCCAGTTATCAAAGGGATTAGAAACATAAGCTTGAGAGGGATTTTGATCAGTATAATTCTGACCCACATTAGTTGCATTAAACGTCGTGGAGATTCCTGGAGAAAATGAAAAATATCTTGCTCTATCAGCCCAAACCATAGCATGGGACTGACCAGAATCCTCCCCTATTTATTCCCTGGTAATAAGGAGCCCATTCCGGTTGGTGGGGAGGTATCTGTTCTATCCCTTTGGCCGGCCACCACCCGGAGAGCCAGGTGGCCTTAACAGTGCGGCAAGGTCCACCAGAATTTTTAGGCAAATCAAACCATCCTGCAGTTTGATTATACAGCAAGATGCATGGGGAAAAATTTGACCTATTCTTCACTATCTGAAAACACAAGCTTCCTTCTAAATAAAAAGATCTATTTTCAGCTATCAGGGCCATCTCATTATCCAAGGGTAAATAGGGAATTTCAAAGCTTTTGTTGGCACTAAACAATCGGGGGAACAATCTAGCGTCATGGCGGACTGGCATCGGTCTCGGAAATACCGATAGGATTCCCCATCTCAGGTCCGCCATTCCTCGGTGTAGAGTCTGAAGAATCAGCATCATCTTTATCATGTACTGCATTGCCGGCAACATCTTGTTCCTCTTGGACCTGCACTCTTCTTACCAGACGCTCTGGGACCCAAATGGGATCTTGGCTATCCTGTGGGAACACACAAACAGATCCTCTTGCCCAGACCAAAACTGGGTCTGGTCCATGCCATATGCCTGTGAGAATGTCCTTCC